>JBBPDA010085158.1:0-12067 GCA_037974385.1 Arnoldichthys spilopterus
GCCAACCCGGGGATCGAACCCAGGACCTTCTCACTGTGAGGCGACAGTGCTAACCACTGCACCACCGTGCCACCCCTACAACAATCCTAATTTGATTTTACCATTCTCCTGCTTCAGCTTTACAAATTCCTTCTTTACCTTTCTTGTATTCCAGCTTTACCATTACCCAGTTTTTGCTTTACATACTCCTGCTTTAGGTTTTACAATATTCCTGCTCTAGCTTTACTGTATCCCTGCTTAAACTTTACAACATTCCAGCTTTAACTTTACCCTGTTCCGGCTTTAGCTTGACGTTAAGGACAGTGTGCTGGAGCAGAGAAGCTAAAGCAAAGGTGACAGCTGTGACTTTGTCATTTCCCATCATTAATAACATAACTTGTATCTACATTCAGCTTCACCACGTACTGAATATTTCAGTGAATTCTGTAAATGTGGGTCATGTTTTGTGCTTGTGTGTCTACTGTAGAGCAGTGACACATGGGCTTGAATTGACTCAGTTCATTGTGTGGAGTGGTTCATAAAGACTGTCCACTGAATGAGAACCCTGACCCCTGCAGAGAGGGTTCTCTCGTACACACATCATGCAGGAGGGAGCTGTAAACATGCATACCTTGGAATATGACCGAACTAGGTAAGAGCTAATTAGCAAGCGCCCTGTCTGCTTCATCAGAAAACTCTGTCCTGTAGCAACACTTTGCTGGTGTACAGTTAGGGACTGTGT
The DNA here is from genome assembly GCA_037974385.1 of Arnoldichthys spilopterus. NCBI lineage: Eukaryota > Metazoa > Chordata > Actinopteri > Characiformes > Lepidarchidae > Arnoldichthys > Arnoldichthys spilopterus. The sequence goes on from JBBPDA010085158.1 coordinate 722, forward strand.
GCAACTGATGCCGCATCTGTGCCCTCAGATTAAGGCCACACAGGGCAAGGGGGCTATCAAATCACCAAATATTTTACTGCTGTCTTTTATCCATGCTGCTAACTGTTACAGAGAAGTGTATACACACACACACACACATACACACATACACACACACACACACACACACACACACACACACACACATACACACACACACACACACACACACACACACACACACATATACACACACACACACACACACACACGCACATACATACACTTGCTGTAAACCGAAGTAAAAGAAACCAATGTACAGCACTGCAGAGCATTATATCGCCTCTCTAAAAATGTCCGTTTTTGTTGAGATTTTGCTGGCCCCCCCATTAACGAAACTTCACATAATTTGGTGCACTTCCAAATAATGTTGACATGATACAAATTGTAAAATTTTGAGAAGTTTGTACCTTTACATCAAAAGAAACTGGCATTTGGATTGGCGCTACTCCACAAATGGGTTATAATAAGTTCGGGTCAACTGCCACCTAGAGGACAACTTGCCATATACATTTCAAAATTTTTGATAAAATGCTGATCAAGCTGTTTCCCAAATGTGCTTTGTTCCTACCCTACAGGGGGCGCTGGGAGATACTAATCTAGCTCCACCCCTACCTTTTAAAGGAGAATGATGGGCCATTCTGATTGGTTTATTGCATGTATTGCCAAAAACACACCTCTGAATAATTGAGAGTTAGGACAAACTTTTTGCTCATTGTGCTGATGCAAAGTCTGATTTTTCTGCCATCAAACTGCAAAGTTTAATTTGAACACGCCTTTTAATGTTATTTGCACCCTGCGCTTTATGTTTTGCATCACATTGTCAAAATAGAGTTGAAATCTTCTAAGAAAAGATGGATGGATGGACAGACGGACGGATGGATGGATGGATGAAAAGACCGTATACAGCCACCGCTGGGAGGTCATAATGATACCCCCTGACATCCGAGGAAGTCGTACTGTCAGCAGCTGCATTAGAGGTTGCAAATGAGAATAAAGTACAAAAACTTCAGTCTTCAGCCCCTTTCAGCCCCTTTCGCATCTTCCCATGTGAAATTATGATAATTCTATACAATTTAATTTTATATCTGTCTGTCTCCTTCTGTCTGTCTGTCTCTCCTTCTGCCTGTCTGTCTATCTTTCTATTCTTCTGTCTATCTATCCTTCTGTCTGTTTGTTTATGTATCTATGCTTCGGTCTATTTTTCTATCACTCTGTCTATCTATCTATCCTTCTGTCTGTCTGTTCATCTATCATTCTGTCTGTCGGTCTGTTTTTCTATCTATCATTCAGTCTGTCTGTCTATCCTTTTGTCTGTCTATTCTTCTGTTTGTCTGTCTGTAGTAGGAGTATTGTAGTGGTATAAAAATTGGTCTTGTGTGAATCCAACTACAAAAACAGCAGTGCACAATCACTGGCAAAGCTAATTTCTAGTTTTTGAAAGACATTTTTGGATAATTTTTATTTTGAGCACTGGTATGTTTTATTACATCATCAGTATACCTGAAGCACATCCGATGGTCATAAGTATGTGGACACCGGACCATTGCACCTATATGTTTGATGGACCTCCCACTCCAAATCCACAGGCCTCAACATAAAGTTGATCCACCCTTCATGGCTAAAACAGCTTGTGGGCTGTGTCTGTGGGACTTTGTGCCCATTCACTCAAATGACAGTTTGACAGGTCAGGTACTAATGTTGGCTCACCAGTTCACCCCAAAGATGTTCAGCTGGGTGGAGGTCAGGTCTTGGTGCAGGCTGCTAAAGTTCCGCCACACCAAGCTCATCAAACCATGGAGCTCGCTTTGTGCACAGGTGCTCAGTCATGCTGGAACAGGAAAGGGCCTTTCCCCAAACTGTTGCCTGGAAGCAAGGCACTACATTTAGTGATCTTACGCTTGTGTGCCACTGTTTGGCCATGGAAGCTCCTCCTGCTCAGTTTTTGTGCTGATGTTACTTCCTGAGTCAGTGTGGGGCTCTGTAGTTAGTGATGCAGAATCACAGACTGGCATCTTCTGATGCTTAGAAGAATTCTTTAGTACAACAGAGATTCCATGGCCATGCGCTTGATTTTATACTTCTGTGTGTGTGTGTGTGTGTGTGTGTGTGTGTGTGTGTGTGTGTGTGTGTGTGTGTGTGTGTGTGTGTGTGTGTGAAGATGAGGCCGAGTTGAGTATTTCATGTAAAGCTGTAACATCTCTTTGTTTTTAAGCTTTTACTGCCTGAACTTCTCCGTTCCTTGTGGGATCAATAGAAACTCAGATCAGACACTGAAGGGATTCAGCAGGGCCAAGGTAAGGGTGAGCAAAGGGTTCTCAAAGGAGAAGCGAGAGAATTAAGATTTTGTGGCGAGCAAAGAGGGAAAGTATAATTATTCTTTGGTGGTGGTGGGTGGGGGTGTTAAAACTTTAAAGATGAACTCCCTCTGTTGTACCACACCTGTATGTGTGTGTGTGTGTGTGTGTGTGTGTAAGACTTATACATATCGTGCCATTTTCATCATTTCACAGAAACCGGCACAGAAAAGTACGTGAACAGAAAGAAAAGAGGAGAAAAGTTTTAGACTGTCATCTCAAGGTCCTGTCTTCTTCCTCAACAGCTCAGATACAAACCAGGAAAGAGATTTTTTCTTTTGCAGTTTTGAAACCATGATTATACTGTATGCCAACAACACTACTGTTGTTGTTGTTGTTTAGTAAAAGTAGTAGTAGTAATATTTTTATTATTTAAGGTCATTTTGTAAATTAATAAATTATAATTTGTTTTATAATCAATAATAAAAAATAAAAAATAAAAAATAATAATGTTATTTATTAACAATATAATGATTATGTTGATCATTGTTATTATTAATAATAATAATAATAACAGTAGTAATTGGTTAAAATTATAATAATTATTATTTTTATTATTATTATTATTATTATTATTATTATTATTATTATTTATTAACAGTAGTAATTGGTTAAAATAATAATAATTATTATTATTATTTTTTATTATTATTATTATTTATTAACAGCACGATTATTATTATTATATTATTGCAATAATAATTGTCTTGAATAACGTATAAAACGTCTTGTAACCCTGACTACATGTGTAATTGCTGGAAGGCCAGGTCTGCAGGGGAGGCCACCCTAATAAAGAGATGCTGTAGTCCTTCTCAGCCTAATGTCTGTCTGATGTATCTGCACTGTACCATCACTTACCACAGACAGCAACTTCAGCAGGTTTCTCTGCTTATTAGAAAAAAATAGAAATCTCGTTGCGTCCAAACTCGCTAATTACAGAATCCAATGAGCAGCTGCTGAATACCACAAATTAACATTCAGCTTGTAATTAATGTTCGAATCATAACTGAGTAATTATTGCATGCTTAGGTGACTGTACTAAACTACACAGACTATACAAATGACCAAATTAGGATTTGATTTGTGTTTACTTACATTTTTCACTGCTAAACACCTCAGCATTCACAATCTACAAAATCAATCATCAGAATAATTAGTGATTTTGTTATTATTATTTATTATATATTATTGTAATATATTGTTTATTATTATTATCATTGTTATTATTCACTCCTGTCTATCTGTCTTTGTCTGTCTGTCTATGAGTAGATCTGTCTGTCTCTGTCTGTCATTTTTAAAACTTTTTCCCAGTTCTTTTCCAGGTGTTTAAGATAGATAGATAGATAGATAGATAGATAGATAGATAGATAGATAGATAGATAGATAGATAGATAGATAGATAAAAACTTTATTAATCTTTTGGGAAGATTCCTTCAGGAAATTCAGTTTTGTGAGTAAATCAGATGGTGAGTTGGCTACTGGGTACCAGCTGCCAAAATAACACCTGCTCACTTGCGATGATGGCTAAGCCGACTCGTTCAATGAGCAAATGAGCAATTAACTAACTAGATTATATTAACTAACAGTTAACTAACATTGTCATATGACTGGTCACCTCATGTAGCAATACCACCAGTAACCACTATATGGCTTTATGACAGCTGGCCCCCAGCCATCCCGCCACCAGGCTACATATTGTTGCTGTCAGACAAACTTTATAATGAAAATCTGACATAATGTAAATGCCAACAGTTGTGCTCAAATGGTGTAAAAAATAAAAAAAATTGAAAAATGGAGATGTAATGTTTTGTTGCAAGACCGACGATATGAGGAAAGCACACTCGTGTGAGCCCACCCAAGACCCCATACAGACTGTATTGCAGTGCCTGCAATTGGAAACAATTGGCGTTAACAAGAGAGTGTATCAGAGCAATCTGGGCGACTCTCACGCAGACTGAAATCGCCCAATAGTAGGCAGTACTCCACAATACAACAACTGATGCTGATTGGATTATGATATTTAGAGGCGGGACTATCTGTCTGGTAATATAGGACAAAAAAAAGTTTTTAGTTTTCCCCTTTGGTGGCTAAGGAACAGGCGCTAAGGAACAAACCCCCCAGGGCAGTAATCAGCCCTACACTGCCGAGATTAGGCAGAAAGCTGGAGTATTCCTTTAAAGCCTGCATGCTCCTCTGCTCGTCGAGTACTTTCATCGAGCATTTCAACTGCAAGCAACCAGGCACAACTAATCTACCGACTGGAGTGTCTCGGGGTTTTTGCAGGGAGTGATGCAACTTAAGCAATCACACTGACAACACTGACAAAAGTCTAATTTTATGCAAACTGCCACTTGAAGTGTTCAGGCAACAGTGCACGGCTGATGTGCTGGGCCTTCGTCTGCAGCACAGAACCATGTGGTATTTCCAGCAAGACAGCCCCAGAAAAGACAGACACGGGCAAAACCGTCTTTGCATAAGACGTTCTGCCGAATGGCTTCAGTCAAACGCGGGCGAGGTGTCTTTTAGACTTGAGAACCATGAAGAACTGATGTGAATTTCCAGCTGAAACTGTTTACTATGTTCCTTAAAGACAACAGGTCCAGGTTCTTGTCCTTAGGCAGTCAGCTGTTCTCTGCAAAGCATGCTGGGAAAATGATGGGTTTCTGCTAATTAACGTTCCGATCCATTTCTATCAGACTCAGCGTTCACTTTTTAAACGACAGTAGCTTTTCAGTGGGAACCATGGGTGCCCATGACCCACCAGCTGTCCTTCCTTGGGTCACTTCTGGTAGGTACTAACTACTGCACACTGGAACACTCCACAAGACCTGCCGTTCTGGAGATGCTCTGACTCAGTCGTCTAGAATGTCACTTGTTAAAGTGGCCCAGATCCTTATGCTCCTGTTTTTAGCACATCAACTTCAAGAATTGACTGTTTACCTGCTGCCTAATATATATATCCCACCCCCCTGACATGCGGTTCTACTCAGTTTTGTAGACACACAGAGAATGGGACCTTTTATCTTTGTGAACTAGCTCTTCCTGTAATGTCAGTGTTTGGTTTTTGCCACATTTGTAGTGTGAACAGCTGGCGTAAAAGCAATAACTGCTGTCAAGTGATGTTTATTCATGAGACTAAAGGAGGATGACAAAGGACGTTTAAAGTTGAAGGTGCCAAAATAGTTTATCTGTGTTTGATTTGAAGTTTTTGGATAATCCACATCAACTGCAATGTGCCATATTGTTCAACACTGTTGGCAAGGAAGGCAGTGCCACCACAATCCAAATGTTCATCACACACTGTCAACACTACAAAAATATTTAAAGTATTCAAACAAAATTTTACCACAAAAGTGTTGCTTAGAACACCACCATGGCCAGCACCAGCCCTGACGAAACAACAATACGCACACGTTCACCGGACATCACTCGAAATGAATTCACTAGAGTGCAGTTTCTTAACATTTTTGGACAGATTTAAAGTACAATGGACATTTTTAAACTAAACTTTTCATCTTAATTTATGATTCAGCAGCAATTTACTATTATTTTATCTCTTTTTTTTGCTTTAAAAACAGTCTTTTTGTTTATCCTAGCTTTGTTTTATTTTATTTATTTATTTATATTTTTCTTTTTTATTATTATTATTTTTCTTATTATTGAATGACTTGTTTTGATTCTATATTTGTAGTTCCTGCAAAGCATTTTAAGGTGCATTCAAATGTACAAAAGCAGCTTATATAAATAGTTAATTAACAGTTAGTTATAAAACAATAGTGTGGTGGTGGTGATAAATACTACTACTACTACTACTACTACTACTAATAATAATAATAATAATAATAATAATAAAAATATAATAATATATAATTAATATTTTTACCTTTTTGGAGAGGGGGTAAACACTGTAGATAATGTGTATTAGGAAGCCAATAACACTCTATAAATAGATAATAAAACTCTAACAAACATATTAAACTTATTTAATATGTGTTTAAACCACTTGAGTATATTAATACAAAAATGCACCAAGTTTATTTATTTTCTCTGTTATTTACTATATAGTAGGGATGCAACTTGGGATTTGAGGGTCAGAGCTGATCTCTGATATTTTACATGCATATGTCTGCTGATATTGATAATAAAAATAAATATTAAAAGTGTACAAATTGGGACAGCACCTATTAGAATTAGTAAATAACTTGCATAGAACTTATTGCATATAATTTATAAAATTTCTATAAGCCTAAAATGAGACATTTTATCACAGTGTCACCTAAACATTATTTTAACATTGTATGAGGTGAAGAGTAACAGTGTCACGATCGTGGGGTGTTTGGCAGCAAACGCAGGCAGGATGTTGGTGAAACATGAGAAACACAATGACACCTGACTGTGAACTTAAATAACACACATATCACCCAAAACACTATGCAACACCTGGGGAAACAGTGCTGGGGGCAGAAACAAAGTCCACATCAGGGCTTGTAATGTCCACAGAGACAAAAACGGTGATGGCCCGGGCTGTGGAAACGGTAGGGACGACACCCGGCAACTCCTTGGGTGTGGCGGGAGGGACTTCACGCGCCGCATGCAGGAGCGTGGTGGAGGAGCCTTCTGTTGCCTCCTGCAGCTCTGCATTGGCGGCACGCGACAGCATGTGGCAGCTCCGCATCGGCGACGCCGCAATCCCGCTGGGGAAAGGAGACCTCTGGTGCCTCCTGCAGCGCCGTGGTGGGTGTGCTCCCCATGGCGACCTGCCTCTGCTTACTGGCGAAGCTTCCCTTGGCCGCCTTTCGTGGCACGGCAGTGGAGCTTGGGTCCGGCGTGGGGGTGGAGGTCTCCAAGGGCATCAGCGGCGGCCCCTCTTGCCGCCCCAGGAATTTCCTCCTCCTGGAGGGATTGCTCCCCATTGTCCAGGAGGGTGTGCAGAATTGAGATCAGCCCCTCCAGCCTTCCTTCGCTGGTGAGATCCCGAGCCAGCTTCAACTGACCCAGGATCCACTGACCCCTGGCACACTCACCCCCACGGCAAAGCCAGCCATCAACCATACTTACGCCCAGCTCGAAAATTTGTCCTGATGCTGCTGCCATTTTTGGGTCAGTCTTTCTGTAACAATCGTGGGGCAGGCAGGAAGTTGGTGAAAGTCAGGGTTTATTTGACACTAACTCAGGAGACACAAGACTATGAGATGACACGATGATCATGACCGTGACAAACAAGCAAACAAAGACCGACCCAGAAGGGTGGCACACGGATACCTTTAAACACTTAAGTAATTACCCACAGCTGGGCATGATTCATAAGGGGCGGGGCTTAGACGCCCTCCCTTACAAACAGTAGGAATGAAATTGGTGATCCACACGAAAACAGAACAGAGTCTGCAACAAAATTAAAGAAGAACCAGACTAAGACAACTGAGCAAGACTAGGACAAACAGCTGAAGTATGTAATAATGTATGACAAGGGACACCTGAAGTGGGGGGGGGACTAAAACAAGACACAGGTGGACTAGATAACACAGGCAAGGTTAAGGCCGGGCAGGGAAACCAGAACAAAAACAAAAGCACATGGGAAACAGGGTATGATGGGGGGGAAAGGGCACAATTCTTTTTTCCATTATTGGTCATTGTGAACACACTACAGCAAATGGTGCACAACAGTAAAATGTGACCTCTACATTTAACCCACCCGTGTAGGAGCAGTGGGCTGAGATGGTACCTTGCTTACGGGAACTTCAGTGGTACTTTTACTGGTCTGGGATTTGAACCACTAACATTTAGGTAGCAGGGGCAACTTCCTAAATGTTACACCAACATTTTCTGGGAGTGAAATATCTGGTCAGTCTGTAAAAAACAATCACACAGTGCTCCCTGCCAAAAACTCTTAAAACTAAGAATGCCAGGAATCTTCTTGATGCCATAGATAAATCACGTAGGACCCCTGAAGGAACCTTGGATGGTTTTTATAAAAAACAAAGCCTGTAAATGAGATGTGCAATGAGATGTGACACTTTTTCTTAAGAGTGCATGAGTAAATTAATACAAGTCAAAAGCAACAAACCGACATCGATATTAGAGCAGTGTTGGTGGCTAAGCTATTATTTAAGCCAGACTCTGTGTATTGACACAGTTATCAATCATCACTAACTGTGATGATGACAAGGTGCTCTACTTTTAAGTAATGTCCAAATACAAGCCTTAAAGCAGGGTTGACCAACTCCGCTCCAGCACAGTTTGCTGATTTACTGAAGGTGCCAATTTGTCATTGTGAACACACCCCATTGCACAAAGTGACCACAATAAAATGTGACCTCTGCATTTAACCCATCCACATGTGGAGCAGTGGGCAGCTATTAACAGTGGCTAGCAGGACCTCTGTGGTACCTAGGCTGGGACTTGAACCTGTGACCCTCAGATTACATGGGTAAATCCCCAACCACTAGGCCACCAAGATTAGACACACACAATAGACATTGGTGATGAACAGGTGAGCTGAACCAGGTCTGTTTAAGCATATGACTCACCAAACTGTGCTGTACGACAGCCCTCCAGGACCAGAGCTTAGAGCCCTCTCCCTTAAAGGGATTCATTCAATTCATTTTTGTTTGTATATGGCTTTTTACAACGGTTGTCATCACAAAGCTGCTTTACAAAATCTGTGTCCGAGACCCTAATGAGTAAGTCAAGGTGACAAACTCCCTGACCTAGAGGAAGAAACCTTGGGAGGAACCAAGACTGAGTAGGGGAACCCATCCTGCTCTGGCCGACACCGGATAGCAGTAAAAAACAGTTACAAGTTGGGAGACCATCTTAGTTTATGAAGGCGGCAATAGTTCAGTCCATATGTGTCATGGCTATGGTGTAACTGGAAATGACCCCAGCAGATCAGAACTGAAGGGGGTGGGGGCACCTTCTATAGTCCTAATGAAGTAGATGATCTTGTCTGCTGCAAGGGCTGGCTGGGAGCCTAGGTGATGGTAGGGAGGGCAGAATTTCTTGTTTGCGGGTGGGCTGTGATGAGGGTCGGTCAGGCTGAACGCATGATCGGCGGCTCCCCTCGGTGATGATGGTCAAAGAAAAGATAAAAAAAATAACAGTTAGCCTTTTTTGGTGACAGTGCAAGGGTACAAAATAAATTAACATAAGGAGGGAAACATGACTATAATTAGGACTCCGGCAGACCTCACTATAATAGCCTAGCTAGAAGGGACGGAGTCAGGGGGATCACGGTCATGAGAGCAACCTTTGACACTAGCCCCGGTGTCATTATAAAAACGGAAATAATTTTTAAAAAATACTTTGATTTACTGATTTGATTCATAATTTTTGAAAATTAAATGTGTTTTGAATTTGATTCTGCGATATTTCCATTTATTTGCCTATATAGTCACAGTTCAATCCCATCGAATCTGCTTGTGCTGCTTTTAAAATATAGCACAATATAGAGCAGCCAATCAAGACAAAGGTCATTTACATAAATCAGACACCATTTGTTAAATGTTTTGGGAGAGAGCGGTTGGAAATTAATTATGACCAGGGGTTAAATCAGGCTGGGCTGTCTGGCACATAGGACTTTTCGAGTCCAAAACATGACCAGGCTAAAAGTTGTGCAAGTTCTGACTGCAAGTCAGGACTGAGTCCAAAGAGGTTCAAGTTTAGACAACAAAACCAAAGTCTAAGACCAGGACTAGTCAAAGAGGTTCAAATCCAAGTCAAGATTGAGCCCAAATCAAAACCGAGTCCAAAGAGAAGCAAGTTCAAGCCAAAGCCGAGTTTCCATGCTCATCATTATAGACACAATGTCAGTGAGCCTGTACCTCTTTGGAATTGGTCTTTACATGGTCTCAAACCTCTTGGTCTTGGTCTGTACTTGAACATCTTGTTCTCAGTCGTAGCTTGGACAGGAATCCCTCTAGGTTTTGATTTGGACTATGTCTGGACTTGGATGCAAAACTCTCTGGGCTTGGCATTGACATGGATCTCTTGAACTAGGTCTCAACAAGTCCTGGTCTTTGGCATTGTCAGAGGTGGTCTTGACTTCAGCTCTGGCCTTCATGCTTAAGCTCTACTTGCATAGAGAGTCTGTAAAGACTTTTGGCAGGCATGTGGTTGGTTACCTGATGGCCAGTGTCAGTACCTGATTTAAATAGAGTATGAAATGCTTTTCTGAACAGGTTTACTTAACTAATGATTTTGTTTTGAAGGAGAAATTACTTCAGGAAAAAAATGTCAAGTTGGCTGGACTCTACTATGACCTACTAGACTTGTTAATAAGACCAATGGCCAAGACCAACACAAGTCTAAGTGCAAATACCAGGACAAATTTGAGACGAAAGGCATCAGGTCGGACTGGAGTTCCACAGCCCAGATTACCAGATTACAGTCTGGTCCTGGGTCCATTAGAACTCTTTTAAACCAGTTCATATGCAGACTGTCCACACTTTACAGCTTTATAGAAATTCCATCCAGCCTAATGACGAACTGCAGCTCAGTCAAATCACCTACATTTAGGGTGTGTTGTTAATGTAAAAATAGTTATTTTCTATTTGACATGCAATGAATTGCCCTGTATCAATAGATCAAGTAAAGCGGTGCATGATCCGATGTATCAATGTAATCCATAAAAATCGATGTGTTCACAATTAATTCTCCTTCATTTTACTGTGAGCAGTGTTTTGTACAGAGAAGCTGCTTCTGCTTGTAATGATGCTGCTGCATTTGATCTTCACTTATAAAATATTTACATTATAATGTGTCTGCATGTGTGAGATTCATTCTGACTACAAACCCCAGTATTCAGCCAAATCACATCACTGCAGACCCCAGTATCCCACCCAATCACATCACTGCAGACCCCAGTATCCCACCCGATCACATCACCGCAGACCCCAGTATCCCACCCAATCACATCACTGCAGACCCCAGTATCCCACCCAATCACATCACT
>JBBPDA010085179.1:0-12065 GCA_037974385.1 Arnoldichthys spilopterus
CGGTTCTACAGGTTCTACATTCTAGATGTTCAGTTCTACAGGTTCTATATTCTAAATGTTCGGTTCTACAGGTTCTACATTCCAGATGTTCGGTTCTACAGGTTCTATATTCTAGATGTTCAGTTCTACAGGTTCTACATTCTAGATGTTCGGTTCTACAGGTTCTATATTCTAGATGTTCGGTTCTACAGGTTCTACATTCTAGATGTTCGGTTCTACAGGTTCTATATTCTAGATGTTTGGTTCTACAGGTTCTATATTCTAAATGTTCGGTTCTACGGGTTCTATATTCTAGATGTTCTGTTCTACAGGTTCTATATTCTAGATGTTCGGTTCTACAGGTTCTACATTCTAGATGTTCGGTTCTACAGGTTCGATATTCTAGATGTTCGGTTCTACAGGTTTGGATTACACACTGCATTCACAACAGACTTATGCAATAGTGGGATATACACATTCCAGAGCCGGTGCATTTGTACAGACCTCTCAGCCCTGTTTGTCCCGTTGGAGGGGCTGAGATCATGTCCATGATAGTGTGTGATGTTATGGGAACAGAATGCGGGAGAGGGCGAGGAGGAGGAGGATGCCGTCATTCACAGAGCAACACAACTATAAGCAAAGTGTTTCATTGACTGGGGCATCACGCTGCTCTAGCATCAGTGTCGGCTCCTTCCAGATCTCTCAAGGGGGTCGTTGTTGCGATGATGGCTATGGTGACCCATTCAGTGGGCAAGTTAGCAGCTAGCTAACTTAACATTATCACATTGCGTTGAATATTTTGCTTTCTGTTCCGATCACCTCAAAGAACAAGACCACCGTTAACCACTACATGGCAACATAACCGCTGGCTTCCCCGGTCATCCCTACACCAGGCTACGTATGGCGAAACCACATTACTGTGAGGCCACCTGGACCCTATACAGATTGCGCTGCAGTGCCTGCAGTCGGAAAAAAATGGCCTTAACATTAAAGTGACATTACACACAATAACAATGTAACTACGTATTGTGGTACTTGACAAAGGTTTGCCAAAGTTGTCCTGAGCCCATGTGGTGATATCGCTAGATGAATGACGATTCTTGATGCAGCGCCACCTGCGGGGTCGGAGATCACGGTTGTTCAGCTTAGGCTTGCGCCCTTGTCCTTTACGCACTGAAATTCCTCCGGATTTCTTAAATCTTTTAGTGATTGTTATGCACTGTTGAAGGTGGAATATCCAAATCTCTTCCTGTCTTTCTTTGAGGAACGTTGTTTTTAAACATTTTAATCATTTTCTCATATATTTTTTTGGCAAACTGGCCTGATCCTCAGCCCGTCTTTGCTCCTAAAGGACTAGACCTTTCTTGGATGCTGCTTTTGTACCAAATCATAGTTACAATCACCTGTTGATGTCACCTGTTTCACATCACCTCATTATTTAACCATTTACCTCATTACTGCCCTGAACTGCTCCTGTCCCAACGTTTTTTGGAACGTGTTGCAGGTCTGAACGACAGTAAAGGATGTGTATTTACAAATGAAGTGAGGTCGACCAGACAAAACATGAAATAACCTCCTGTCCTGGCTGAACCCCTCCTTGTGCCTGTAGTCAGCTGTGATTGGCTCCGGCTTCCTCGCGACCCGAAATGGAAGAAGCATTCGGAAAATGGTTTGCCTTGGGCTCCCAATTTGTGCAACTGTCTAAGAGAAAAAAAATGGTGGTGGTGCTTCACATGTGTGTTAGCCTTCAACTGCCCAGTGTGGGGAACTTGACCACCCCGGTCCACTCCAGCCGCCTCCTGGTGCACCCTCGATCGAGGGCACTTCCAGGTGTTTGACCTGCTCTCGGCTAGATGTGAGCTGTGGGGTGGATCAGGTTTATGGCCTTTCCACCCTGAGCAGCTCCGGCATTATAGTCCAGCTCAGTGGTGTAGCAGCTTAAACTGCGAGTTCTTCATGTGGTCACCCCCAGGACACCGCAGCACAGTTTCTCGTTATGTTCAGCGGGATTTCTGCCAGCATTCTGAAACCCCACCGCAGCTGAGACTGAGTGTCTGAGGCTCAGCTTTATCTTCAGACAAACGTTCTTGGCTCCAGTGTGCTTCTATTTGCTGTCTTGAAGCTCAGATCAGAGCAGAAGCACCAAACAAGACTGATTCTCGATGCAGGCCTTCTGTCACCTCTTGTCTGCCATGAGCAAATGCGGTCTGCATCGAGCGCTTTTTTAGGTACTCAAAGACACTTTGGAAGTGAGCTTGTGATTATTTGTCATTGTGAACGCACCACAGCGCGGCACACAGTGCACCACAACGACATGTGACCCCTGTATTTAACTCGTCCATGTAGGAGCAGTGGGCCGCCAACGCTGGGCAGCGTCCGGGGAGCAGTGCTCGGGGACGGTACCTTGCTCATGGTACCTCAGTGGTACTGGTCTGGGATTTGAACCGGCGACCTTCATGGTCATGGAGTGTTTCAGGTGTGCAATAGTTAGAACCTACCAACTGGTGATTCTGCAACAGGGTCATGGGCACCCAAGGCTCCTTGATGCATGTGGGGAAGTCTAGCCCCTCTGGTCTGATCCCACAGAAGAGCTGCTGTGGTGTAGAAAGTGACGCTGACTCTGACAGAAAGGGGTCAGAACCACACAGTGCAGCACAGTCAGAGCGGCTCCAGCAGCAGGAGGGACACGCTCGGTGTCAGGCAGGTGGTCTTAATGTTATGGCTGATCGGTGTTCATTTTGAAGTGGATGTTCTCTCTGTAATACGTTGCCAAGGCTCCGAGTGCTTGTTTTCCCTCACTATATGTGTGCACATAGACGTTTGGAGGTGTTTTCTCAGTTGCACCGGTTGCATAGTTTGCCTGTGTACGGCGATGCCGTTGCGCGTCCCTGCGATTGCCATCTCCTCGCCTTGGAATGTCATCTCCTCGTCTGATCTCGCCGCAGTCTCCCGCCTGTGCTCCACCTGCTGTGACAGAATGTCATCCTGAGATAGGACGCGATTGTTCCGCACCTAGTCTTATTCCCGGACCCATGAGGGCTGCAGGGTGTGTGTTGTTGGTGTGCGTTTAGTTGTGTCTGGTATAACCGACAGCATGCAAAAAGAAACAGGGTCTGTTTATCTGTCATGCGTTAGCTTTGGAACGTAAAATCGCTTATGGCAATGATCAGCCATAACATTAAGACCACCCGCCTAACACTGAGTGTGTCCCTCCTGCTGCTGGAGCCGCTCTGACTGTGCTGCACTGTGTGTTCTGACCCCTTTCTATCAGAGTCGGCGTCACTTTCTACACCACAGCAGCTCTAATGTGGGATCGGATCAGACTCACCACGTGCATCAGTGAGTCTCGGGTTCCCATGACCACCAGTCGTCCCTCCTTGGATCACGGTTGGTAGGTACTGACTACTGCACAGCTGGAACCCTCCACAAGACCTGCCATTCTGGAGACGCTCTGACTCAGTTGTCTGGAACATCACAGTAAGTGGCTTACGCTACTGCTTCCAGCACATCGACTTCAAGAACTGACTGTTCACTTGCTGCCTAATATATGTGTGAATGAAATAACTAGAGAGTCAATGTTGCTCCCTTCACCTGTCGGTGGTGTTAATGTTTTGGCTGATCTGTCCATGTACGGAAAGAAGAAGGAGACCACCCGCTGTTCGAATCTCCAGCGATACAGTCAGACGAGTCGTACTTCACCATGTTCTCCACAAGTGGGCGAGTGCATGCGCTGAACACACTCTAAGACGACGGTACAGGCCTGAACGCTCGACCCCTACAGTGAAGGGCTCTGTAATTATCATAGGGTCCATTCTCCAGGCATGATCTGCCTCCTTGTCCCCATAGAGGGGTCACATTTTCACCTTCCTCACATCCCCAGGTGAAACGTTTCTCTCCTGGTTGGGGTGGTCTCTTCCAGGACCAGCACGCCCCCATCCACAGGCCACAGCGGGTCACCGAATGGTTGCGTTGGTAACACAGTGATGTAAATCATACGCCGCCGTGTTCACAGTCACCAGATCTCAACCCACTTGTGGGAGAGTTTGGGCCCATGTGTTTGATAGTGGTGGCCACCACCACCACAACTCAGTCTGAGGGGGGATCTTTTGAAAGAACTGTATTCCATCCCCGCGATACGGCTCCAGACGTGTGTAGGATCTGTGCCAAGGTGCCTGGAAGCTGTTCTGGAGGCTCAGAGAGGCTCAGTACTTTACATAGACACATGATGCTGTTTTCCCCTAACTTGAGCGTATGTTGTAGCAAAACCTTTGTCTTTTTTACATTATTTAGAAAATGATATTGTGTGAATAATTAATGAGGAATAAATAAATAAAATGGTCCAAAACTTCTTGGAATAAATTCTAATTTATTCATTATATTATATTTATCCCTGTAGCACTGATGTATGACCTCTGTTCTGAATGTCGGCCCTATGCTCTGCCCAAACTGCGACTAAAAAGCAGTTTGGCCTGAAACACTCCTTATAACTTTAACCTGGGTGGGTGGAGCTAAAGTGCTGTAGGCTAAACGGGTGGATATCAGACAATCAAACAATCAGCCTCAATTTTCACTCCAAAGTACATTCACTGACAACGTAGCCGAGCTTTTTCATCGTTTAAAGGGGCTGAAAATACGAAGAAAAAAAATTAATAATAATAAAAAAAAATAATTTCATTAAACCAAGAAAATGAATAATACTAGAGATTATTTTTTAAAGAAGACAGTGAAATACATGTTATGATAGAAATAAAATCAATCTTTTAAATGTACATCAATAAGAATAAATGAAATAAAATAAAATAAACAATTTTTCCATTTAAAAGGAAGTAGCCTAAATTAAAGGAGACAGTCTAAAGTACAGAAATAAAGTGATAAAATGAGAAATCAAGAAATTCAAATAGGAATGATAATCAAATTATTTCGTTACGGTAAAATATGTAATAAAAAAAATTTACAATTTAAAATGATATAGTGAAAAAAAGTAAAATGTGGGAAAATGATTTTGCAAATAAAGAATGAAATATTTATGATGTTAAAATAATGGAGTAAGTAATAAAACAATAAAGGAATTGATGTCGGTTCAGGGCTGCGAGGAGGTGGCCAGACTAGGACTTGATGGCCGAGTGACGCCAGCGAGCTTTAGCCGCCTGCAGGGAATTCCAGCTCGCTGTAGCTAACAGCAGATTCTCTCAGCGCAGGCACCTGACGGGTCACCCGTCATTGGTGTGTGTCGGATACTTCCCATTATTCAAGGAGATCGGAGAGATCGGAGCTGTGGGGTCGCGAATGTGTGACATCACAAAAACGGTGAGTTCAAATTGACATGCACATACAGACGGTGCTGTAAATTGTACGTTTTGTACATTACAGACACCAGCATCTTTTATTTCAAAAATTAGGAAGGATCTGTTTTTTCCCCCCATCATATGGGCCCTTTAAGAGGTTTGCACTGTTATAAGGGCAAAGCCATAAAGCCACACAGCCGTGATGCTACTGCGGCCTAACGCGACAGAGCGCTACAGATGCCGATGTGCTGCTCGGGCCTCGAAGCGCGTTCAACAGGAGGCAAGCGGGCACGACATGCTCGTGAGAGTGTGTGCCTTTCTCAGCCTTTGTGCTACAATAGCAACGCTTACATGGGAGCCTTTTGTATAGGAGACAGTGGAGGACAACTCTGAGCCTGCACAAAAGCCTGGCTCCTGCAGACAGACAGGCAGACAGGGGGAGGGAAGGAGGGAGGGAGGGAGGGAGGGAGGCAGACATGCCAGAAACTCGGTCTGAGTCCTGTCTCTGAAGCACACAGAGAGAGAGAAAGAAAGCAGCAGACAAAGGCAGCACTGAGCATCTGTGAGCCGCCGGGAGCTTGTCCCTCCATGGTCTAGGGGCTCAGGTCTTCACTTTTTTATTCAAAACACCACTGGCATCAGCCGGAACGTCACACCAGCTCTTTCCAGCCACCGAGAGGTCCGTCAAACGAGGCTATGCTGTGCTAGGTTGGGCTGGCCTTCCCCAGCATCCAGCTTGACCCCCAGGGGTCTTCGCTGCTGCTGCTGCTGCACCATGTGGGCTGTTGCAGCAGCAGCACCATGCTGACGGGGGATCAAACCATGGAGACGCATGTGCACAGAATTAATGGGCATTCTGCCGTTAAGTCTATGGTACAAACACAGCAGATCGTCAGTAAAGTGTGTGTGTGGGGGGGGGTGTTTAAGGTACAAATCTTTGTCCTTACAGCATGTCATGCACAAAAGAAACGGCGGGAGCGCGCATCGTCCGTGTGTGCGTAGGGGGGGCGCAAGAAAGGGTTAGGAGGACTTGGAACTTTCTAAACGGGGTAAAAATGACATCATCCCCCAAATTTACATAAATCCCAGCCTCAGCCGTGATTGGCCCGTCGGCGTGGAGAAACCCGAAGCCGTGTGGCTTTCCATTCGCGCTTTTGAATCGACCCCCTCACCTCGCCCCCGACCGTCCTCCCCCCCCCCCCCCGCGCAACGCCCGCGATGGTTCAGCCCGCCGCCCAGCGTTTCAGGGAGCGTGTGCATGTGTGTGTGCGCGACCAAAAGAGTCGGTCCTATTCTTCGCGTGAGACGTGTGCATCATTTCTCTCTCCTCTCTCTGCATCATCTCCCCGGCTTTGTTTCAGTTTTTTTTAGACGTTTTTTTTTTCAAGGCGTCGAATCAGCTCCAGACGGTGCGGCCGTTCGACGTCGTAACGTCTTATCTATTTATTTCGTCGCTTTTTCCTCCGGTCCGTATTTGTCCGAGGGAGCGGCTGGGAAGGGAGCGGGGATACGAGCAACTTCACTGGGCGTAGCTGCGAGAGGAAACGGTACGGGTTTGTCCTTATTTCACACTTTTTTTTAATATATCGTCACTTTTTGACCGCTGTGATCATCTATACTGCGCTGTATTGGTTTACTTCAGTGATATAAGCAGTAAAGTCGCGTGTCACAATGAGCTCGTGATGGCGAGGGCTTTTTTCTCTTTTTGTCTGATTTGAATGCACTGGACTGATTCACAGCAGCTCTGCCGGCTTCATCTATTAATATGCAAATGCGTTTGTCTTGCCTACCGCTGTATTGTGGCACAGAGAGCTGAAGCAAAGCAAGGAAATATGAATATACGTCTGTCTTATGTGTGCATCTTTGTCTAAATAGCTCTACATCCATGAACAAGGGGCTTTAGGCATTTCTGGCATATGTGTGATGCTGAACTTGTTGCTTATTGAATGTTTTTCCATCATCATCATCATCATTATCATCATCATCATCTTTTATTAACATTACAATGAAGGAATGCTTTATTTTTCAATGGGAATGGGTGTTACGGGGGGCAACGGGAGGATGAACGATGTGTAATAAGGCATAAAAGAACGAAAAAGGTGATAAAAACTAAATTAAAAAAACAATAAATAAAATTAATAAAGCATTAATCCTGGAATAAATCAGGCAGTGGGATAAAATAACCAAAAATTCATAAAAAAAGGAGAGGAGAGTATGTGAGCTGGGCATCCTGATGAGGTATGTCTTTCTTGACTGACCATTTCCAACACATTAACAAGGACCAGATCTGGAAAAACCCTAAAAACCGTGTTAGCAGGACCGGCCGATGACGGAGGATGGGGGTAACTGGGCGGTGGCGGAACGGCCGTTGTGGCTGAGGCCGATGGTCCTCCGGCCTGGCCCTGGTTTTCCTCACGATCCGCTTATGGACGAACTGGAAAAAGGAGCCTAGCCCTTCGTTCCTGGGTGGGTCTGTGGTGTGGTGAGGTGTTGGGCTGGACAGAGCCTTCAGCCTGCTGAAACTTTTTGTTTTTTCGCCCCTGCCTCCATCCCTGTCGTTCGGGCTCTTTTGTTCTGTGGAGGCATTCATTCATCTAAAGGGGACTGGGTTCATTTAGCCATGACAACTCGCCCAGTTTAGGGACCTGTGTCAAATCCTGCTTCTCATACACACCGCAGTTCTCCTCCGCTGAGCAGTCCTACACGCCGCGTTCCATATCTGGTGCAGCATCCCCAGAGTTCGTCTTTGCCCCCTCTCCTTTCCCTCCATCCCCACAATGGCAGCGGAGGGTTTTGCGCCCTCCTCTCATGCTGAGCAATGCTCAAGTGGGGCGATTACAGCTGGCGAGGGGGGGTCGATATTTTTGGCAATGATCTGCCACGAGATATCGACGCCTTTCCAGATAAATCGGGTCCTCGGGCGATTAATGTGACTGGCCTCGCGTCGATAGGCTGTGGGGGTTTGGAGAAAGTCCAGGATGCAAGGTAATGCCGCTCTGCCATTGGCCAGCCTGTTGAGCGCTTTGTATTGCAAAGTTTCAGTTGAAGCCCTGACCTTCGAGCGTGTCCTCCTTGTCCCTCGTGGTAATCACACCCCAAAAGGGCTCAATGACACCCCTGCAGTCGTACAGCGCGTGTGCACATACGCAACCCAGCAAAAAACATGTGTCTCCAAAAGGAAGAAGGTGGTCCTCACTTCTGATGTAAGTTAATGAAAGAACCTTTTAGAACGAGGGGTTTCGGAGCATTTCTATTGGTCCGTTCGTCATGAAGGACTCACACAGTGCGAAGGCTCAGCTGGTGTCGTGATGCGGAGAAATACAAATCTAAAAAACAAAAATAAATGCATAAAAAAAATTTAAATTAAAAAAAAAAGTGGAGATACATGGTTTTCTCTGGACAGCGAGACTGCAATATAGAGCTTAATGATAATTTAAATACAATTAATATTTTAAAAGTGAATCTTTTCTTTTTTCCGTCCGAAAAATGGGAAAAAAAAATTTCAGATTTTTTTTTTCTAAACGTTATTTGCCAAACCCCCAGTTCACAAGCTCTGCGTGATTATTTTCCATTATTCCCCATTAAAAATGACCAATATTGGATATTATAGGAAATATTTAAAGTTGTGTCCCTTTCAGATTGCGATTTCAAAGTGAAAGCGATACCCCTGGTCGTAACGGGGGCGTGTCTGTGGGCACAGCCCAAGAAAGTCAAGTCAAGTCATTTTTACTTGTAAAGCACATTTAAAAGACAAGAAGTGTCAAACAAAGTGCTGCACAATAAAATTAATAACATTTTACAACATTTAAACAAAAAAAGAGAAAAGTTAAAAAGGAAAAAAAAACAAAACCCTAAAATATTAAGAAAGCAACAAATGGAGACAGCCACCACCAACTATCAGCTGAACAGAGCAAACCAAAGACTCGAAATAAATAGGTTTTTTAATTTGATTTGACTTTCTAGAAGATGGAAGACAATTCCAGAGTTTTTGGGGCAGCTAGAGAGAAGGCCCGGTCACCCTTAGACCCCCAACCGTCCATCATTTTATGGCTGATATGACTGATATAACCAGTTTTACGGCTGATGGTGAGCTTTCATGAAAACGTAGAGGTCATTAATCCCGTTTCACATCATGCGAACAATTCCAAACCGTTGCCTTGCCAATGAACATCTGAACGCTGGAGGTTTACGCCCCTATTTCAACCCAGAATAATGTAAAGTTGACCGTTTCCCAGACACGAGTAGATGGTGTGAAACTGGAGGCCGAAAACGTGGCCCGGCGTGACTGGCGCTCCTAATTTTGAAACCTGAACTTGACCCGAACCTGAACTCGCCCGCACGCATTAACGGAGGTGGATAATCACACACAGGTTTACAGCTTTACCGAGTTACTCAGCGTCTCATGACTGACCGTGTCCTGGCCTTTCACACATCTGTAACACACCCACTGTTTCTTATCACTGTTGTATCGTTGACAAGCGTCAAAAATCTGAATATTTGCCTAAAAGCTGAAATCAGATCGTGGTGAAGCAGGAACAACGAAAGTGTCCTAACCTGTTTCAGATAGACGCGGTGCAGTGACCACAGTGACTCGTGTCATTTAACCCTGTGTGGTTTCACTGAGGCGGGACCCGATTATGCATCTGTTCTTGAACCTTTTGTGTTTCATTGTCATTCGTTTTTCAATTTTTCGATTTTTTTGCTCGAAATATATCCAGGTTACCACCTCAACTCGGGCGCCTGGCATCCCTCTCGCTGGCAGCAGTGAACGTCTTGGCTCAAGGAGTTGAGCTTAGTCATTCAAGCGAGACCAGATCCACCTTAAATAGAACCACTGTTGTTCAGTCCGCCTTAAATGGCATAACGTTACATTCCGAATGGTGCACTTTCGAAGGTGGAACCGAAAAATTCGAGCAAAAGAAATGAACGTGGAGCGCTAACTTAGCGGTGGATCATGAAGTTGGCTCCTCATTCGCTAAGCTAGCTAATTCCACGTTGAAACTTTGTCACGAAACAATAGTTTGAGAAGATTTACATCTTAAACTTACTTCTGTGTCATAACTGCTAAGTGGGTATTCATAAATGCCAAAAATGCTTTGGGGTGGGGGTGGTACGTGCAGCGAGCGTGACTGGGGAAGGTGCAGAAACAGCATACTAGCGCCAACAAATTTGTGCGTTTATTTGAATAGCAGCGCCCTCGCGCACGCCGCCCCCAGGCCAAAGCTTTGAATATTTGCTGTTGATTAGCGACGGATTAGCATTAGCATCCAGGACAGCCCTGGATGTCGTATTGATGTCTTCTGTCTTCGCCTTTGTCATATCTAGGAAGCTCTATTGATTGCAATATCCCTGTTGATATTTACCGGCCTTTCTCTCAGCAAACAGAAGACTCGAGATGACCATCTTCTCTCGGGGGCACGTGGAGAACGCTGTCGCTCAGCATTCAGATTAGCTTATTTCAAAATATCGATTGGGTCACAACTATGGGCCCGGGGGTCTCTCTGACATGGCTTTAGGGCGACCCTGGTCTTGGAGATTTACCTTCCTGCCTAGTTCTGCCACACCCGCTCGTCTCAGACGCCCTTGATTGGCTGGACGGGTGTTGGGTAAGGGATGGGGGGTTATGTTAGGTGCAGGCTGGAACTGAGCTCGGCAAGAAAGCAGATCTCCAGGAGGAGGGTGGGGCACCACAGCTCTAGGGTGTCACATTGTTGACGCCGTCCCACAGGCTAATTCTAGTTGTGGATGCTAATTTAACCCAAGCTGAGCATTAGCGCGTCGATCAGACGAGCGAAGGGTTTTATCCAGCAACATGTCTCGTGCTCCTAGACGCAGTCAGTGTAAGGTGGGATCCCTTCTGTTCTGAAGGCACTGGTGAATGTCACGCTGTAGTGACGCACTGCTTTAGGGGTGTCAATCACAAGTTTCATCACAGTCTATCCCAACGTCCAGTAGTTTTGCCAACGATCCACATTTTCCAAACCTTCTGCTGTCGTGCTATTGGGTGGGATACTGGGGTCTGCAGTCAGTCAGTGTGAAATATGACCGAAGTTTACACAATCTGCTACATTTCCATCACACATGCAAACAAACTGTCACTTTACAGAGAAAGTGAGTGATTATTTGTCATTGTGAACACACCACAGCACAGCACAAAGTGCAACACAACCAAGTGGGTACTCTGCTTTTAACCCAGTGCCTGGGGAGCAGTGCTTGGGGGACGGTTCCTTGTTCACGGGCACCTCGGTGGTACTAGTACTGGTTTGGGATTTGAACCGGCGACCTTCAGACCACAGGGGCAACTCCCTGACCGTTACACCGCCACTGCCCAGATTAACCACTCATCTCCATTTTTTTTTTTTTATTTAATTACATTTTTTACAAATTGTCATAATGAACAGACCAATAGAAACGCTCCAAAATCACTTGTTCTCAATTGGTCCTCCACTGACT
This sequence comes from Arnoldichthys spilopterus, assembly GCA_037974385.1. NCBI lineage: Eukaryota > Metazoa > Chordata > Actinopteri > Characiformes > Lepidarchidae > Arnoldichthys > Arnoldichthys spilopterus. The sequence continues at coordinate 11,718 of JBBPDA010085179.1, forward strand.
CACGTTAGAAGTGTGGAACGTTTTTACCTCCCCCTGTAAAGTTGCCGTTTTGGAGATAACTGATTTTCTCGGGCAGCGACATCATAATGTAAACGTTTTAGCATTAAAGGTCAAACGCAGCAGCGTGATCATCAGCAGAAGCAGCTTCTCGGGGCTACTACATTAACTGTGGAGTGAACACATTGGGCAGTGGAGGCCTAGCGGTGAGGACGCTGCCTTTAGGACCTGAAGGTCACAGGTTCGAGTCCCTGGGCACCACTGAGGTTCCCTTGAGTGCTGTTGATAGCTGCCCACTGCTCCACGTGTGCACGTGTGATGGGTTAAATGCAGAGGTCACGTTTCGTTGTG
>JBBPDA010085200.1:0-12064 GCA_037974385.1 Arnoldichthys spilopterus
ACTGGTAAATGGTTTACTGACCATGGTATTACTGTGCTTAATTGGCCTGCCAACTCTCCAGACCTGAACCCCATAGAAAATCTGTGGGATTTTGTGAAAAACAATAGGCTTGAAGTACTTCAGTTGTGTGTAATGGATCTAAAATATATGAAAGTCTAATTTTTATCAGTACATTACAGAAAATAATGAACTTTTTCACAATATGTAAATTTTTTTAGAAGGACCTGTATATATATACATATTGTAAAGTGTTACCAGGAAACCCAATCTATATTAGTAGAAAAGCAGAAATAACAAAAGTGTTTTACATTGGGCACAGCAGTGGGTCATATGTTCAAAATGAATCAGATTGTATAAACCATATATTCATATGTCTGCTATATGATAAACAATTGGAATTATCAATGACTGAATAGTTGTTAACGAAAATGCTTCATTTTGCAAAAGCCGGTGTGCTGATGTGACAGAGACCGGGAAAATCTCCCTAAGCTTTAGCAAGAAACCTTGGAAGGAGCTAAGGCTCAGAAAAAGAACCGTTTGCTTCTGGTTGACACTGGATAACAATAACACAAAATATAAAAGAAAACTCTCTCAGTTTGAGTCACTTTACTTCACTAGAGAAATGAATCCACAGTGACCTGAAGGAAGAGGAAGAACACACAGGAGAGGAGGCATAAGAGAACAAGGAAGAGGAAGGAGACAAGAGGAAGCAGTGATGCTAAATTGTCATTCAGGACAACACCAGGTTTACCAGACTCTAATTCGTGATTGCTTCACGAACAACCCAAGATTCAGCATCATCTGTCTACTTTTCTTCTATCTTCTTTTCTGGCATTACAGTTGTGAGCTTGTTTAGAAATTACAGCTGAGGTTTGCCAAGTGTGAATAAGGCATGCAAGGGTTTTCCCCCCGTTGCCTGGCTTAGGCTAATATCGCTTGTGATGATGATTAGAATCTCTGGCCTGACCCAGACCAGACATGGGATGCTGAGGCAGAATAAACATGGTTCATATTTATTTTTTATGGATAAAAACAATTGTTGTACTGGTTTCTGCATTTTTTTTTACCATTTCCTTTTCTTAGTTTCAGTTTATTTTACTACAAAGAGGAATTAAATTCTCTGAAAATGTATACACGTTGTGTCTTTATATTGTGTTCATCATGTAAAGAGGTTGCTCTCTCATTCCATTAAGTTTTTCACAGTAATGTTTTGAACTCTAAAAAATATGTTTCTTATACAGTATCATGCTCTTATATATAAGCATCATATATTTCTTATATCATGCTCGCATATATTTTATCATTTGCACACCTTGTGCAAATAAAAACGTAAGTTGTAATCATTTATAAGATTTCCTTTAAACAAATCAAGTACAGTCAGATTTATTTATAGCACTTTTTACAGCCAACAGCTGGGTGTGACCCCTGAGTGATTAAGCCAAGGGAACCAGAGGCAAGGAAAAGCACCCTTAAACTGGAGAAAGAAACCTTGGGAAGAATAAAGACTAAAAAGAGGAACCCATCCTTCACTGATCAACATTAGATATCAGAGTCGCTATGGAGATGTATAACAGTACATAAGAGGCAGAAGTATGTAGACTTGAGACACTAAGAGCCAGTTTAGTCTATAGTTAGCAGCAGTGGAATAAATTAGTCTGTAATTAGTAGCAGCAGCTTATGTAGCTTCTATTTTTGTGAGTAGTAACTTTTATTCATACTAATGGTCATTTTTATTGGAAATAAACTTGTTTTGATATGTCTCCAAATACTTGGCTTATGATTGCTTAAGCATTTTAAACCAGGGTGCATTTTGTCCAAATACTACAGCCTACTTCACCTATTCTTCTTCCACTCTTTCTACTCATATCCTCGCATCATTGTCCTTCTTGCCTTACTTTTTCTACTCCTTGCCATTGTCCTCATTCTCATTGTTGTCCCCCTCCTTCACCTCCTCCTTATCTTCATAATCGTTCTTCCTCTCCGTCTCCTCCTCTTGCTGCACTTCCTTGTCCTCTTCCTCCTCTTCATCCTTTAGTCCTCGACCCTATTGCTTTCTCTTTAATTTTGACATCCATTGTTGTGCAAAGCCCCAAACAAAATGTTTACGTGTGGCCTGTTTATGGTGTTCAAGCTCAAAATTTCTAAGTGAATTTAAGCTCTAATTTCTAAGTGAACCCATCATCTAAATGTGTTTTCACATGTGTCACTGTGAAAATCAGAGTCATAATAAGAAAACTTTACTGATCCTGGTGTTTATGCTGCAGTTGCATAGATAGACAGAGGCACAAATAGACAAGAATCAGTATAAGAATCTAAATATAAAATATAAAAGTTAATCTAAAGAATATGTTTAATATTATATTTTAAGAAAAACTATTTACTTGGGCAGGTAAATGTGAGTGTGTGTGCGCGAATGGTTGTCTGTCTATGTGTTGCCCTGTGATGGCTTGGGCTCCTGTCCTGGGTGTACCACTCCATGGGCCCGTATTCAGTTGGGATTGGTTCCAGCTTCCCTGGGACCCAAAATAGAAGAAGCGGTTAAGAAAATGGATGGATGGAGGTAATGGGGAGTAGGTTTAAAAACTGTAAATAAATTAGGGTGCAGCAGATTAGTTTCATATGTATCAGAAAGGCAAAGCAGAGAACATGCATTAAGTTTGGCACACTTGGTAAATGCATTGATGCAAATGGTTTTAGAGATGCTTCTAAAGTCACTGTTAAGTGTTAATGCATTCAGAAAAAAAATTGTCACTTCTAAATGGTTCATTCAATATATATTTAGCTTTATACACTAATACTTGTATTAATAGTTAAATTACTGAAAGACTTTCATGTGAAACTCAATAATAATTGCACAATATTGTGCATGAATTTAGCTCTCATCCAGAAGAGTTTTTAATATTGTTGCTGTTTTTTGTTTCTTTGATTTTGTAAAAATAGGAACTGAATTTGTAATGTACATTCCCTCTTTAAAATATGTTTAGCACATTCTAGTCTCTAATTTGTGATCAATTAAAACGTTAACCTTTAATTAGCTCTAATGCAATAAACTCCAGAAGTCCGTAGAGGTCCGTAGAGGTCATGTTGAAGGTATGGCAATAAAAAGTTGCCAATTATACACTCATATTGTCTAAGGTCACTGTTGAATTTATCAGCTCTTCTTCCATATAGGCATTTAGTCGTTTACAGTTATCAGTATTCATCTGCTTCTTTGCACCATTTGTTAGCCCACTTTTCTCTGTTTATAAGTGATTGGGACCCCCATAGGACCACCAGTGGATCATACTTACATTTTGACTTTTAAGATATATTTTATAAAATTAGCTTTTAGATGAAAAATAGCAGGCAGTGGTGGCCTAGTGGTTAGGACGCTGCCTTTGGGACCTGAAGGTCGCAAGTTCGAGTCCCAGCCCGGGCACTACTGAGGGAGGCTTGAGCAAGGTACTGTCCCACTACACTGCTCACCTTGTGCTGTTGATAGCTGCCCGATGCTCCATGTGTGCATGTGTGATGGGTTAAATGCAGAGGTCACATTTTGACACTGACAACTAGTCGCTTTCACTTTAAAAATATGCAAAACGTGGTATTAACAAAGTGTTTTATTTTGCATTATTAGACATAATATCCTAATAACCTCCTAATAATGTCATTATTAGTCATTTTCATGTAACAAACATTAAGTTAAGTGATAATACAGGTGATAAAAAAATGCAGAAAGAATAAAATATTTAGAAATGTCTAATGTGGGATTTATGGAAAAATAAACAAGACCTCAATGAATCACTAGTATATGTTTCTTCAAATATAATATTACCCCAATACCTGCTTACCATGGCATTATTATTTGCTTGCTTACAACTTAGGACAATTAAGAAGCTGAAATAAAGTGTTTCCAAACTTTTTCAGTAGTTTTACAGATTACAGAGTAATGATAAAGTCATTTTGTGCACAAGTAACAGACTCCAAATGCATTATCGCATTAAAATCAACTTCAGTATTTAATGCATTCTCTTGTGTATTAAATTATAATACAACATGCATTTGATCAAGGGGCAGCTTACTGTGGGCATATGTCTAAATACAGCTGTATAAAACTATTATAGATCTGCATGCACTTAAACTTAAGCTACTTAATATTCACAGTCATTGTTCTGTTTTAAACCCAGTGTACTGCAGTAATGAGGGAAATTGAAAAGACTGAGCTACTGTATATAACCATACTTATAAAGGTCACATACCTTCTTATGTTCAAGAGGCTTTCAAGAACTTACTGGATAGAACTCTGTAGTGTCTGCCTGAAGGAATGAGCAAGACATGGGTGGGCTCTAAGATAATCTTCTCTCCTCGACTGATTACTACCAAAGATGCGACACTATTGATCTGGCCCTTCAGCTGGACAGAGAAGTTGAGAAGTCACGGTGCAAAGTGCAGCACGCGAAAATCATCTCAAAGTCAGCCCACGTAAGAAATGGAGCTATTGTTGACCCCTGAAGCAGATACTCTTCACCTGAGCCTTCATGCCAGTGCGTTATCTACATGCACACCTGAACGCCTGTATGAGTGAATCTTGTATGAGTGATTGAATCGCAGATAACTACAGATCAATGATCGTCTATAGCCTTGGGGCCATATTTTTTTTTCTATTTTTCTCTTATTTTCCTATAAACATTCATTGCACCACTGGCCAAGGATACTAGGATACACTGATTAGCCATTTTATTAGGTACACCTTCCTTATATCTATGCTCATTGCACATTTTATCAGCTTTACCTCTACATAGGTGCACACACAAACACACACACACAAAGTGGGATTACTGTGTGTAATATCTACAAAGTACACATAGTCCGATCCTCTACAAAATAAAAACCACTGACAAGTGAAGTGAATAACATTGATAACATTGTTACAGTGGCACCTGTCAAGTGGTGGGATATAATAGGGAGCAAAGGAACAGTCAGTTCTTAAAGATGATGTGTTGGAAGTAAGATAAATGGGCAATCGTAAAGATCGGAGCTACTTTGAATCAAATTGCGATATATGATTGGGTCAAAGGATCTTCAAAATGGCAGGTCTTGTGAGGCATTTTTGATATGCAGTGGTTAGTACATAGCTAAAGTGATCCAAGAATGAACAACCTGTGAATAGCAACATAACACGGGCCCATTGCTGCTCATGGGGACCAAAGGCTAGCATGTGTGGTCCAATACCACCACAGAAGAAATGCTATAGCATAAATAGCTGAAAAGGATATGCTGGCTAGGATAGAAAGGTGTCAGAACACAAAGTGCATCCCAGCATCCCAAAGGATCTGCTATTAATGTCTTAGTGTCAATTAGCACAGCACAGCTATAGAGGCCATGTGGAATCCATGCTTCAGCAAGCCAGAGCTGTTTTGGCAGTACAAGGGGGACCTACACAATATTGGTGATTTTAAGGAGGTTTCGAAATTATGGCTAAAAATCATTGTTGTATATTGCAAAAAAGCTGATCAAATGGACAGTGTAGATACCAGGTTGGTGTTCCTCATGAAGTGTATTATCAGTGCATATAACAATAATTTTATACTTCTAGTTATAGAAGAAACATTAATCTTGATTCAACCCTTTTTTTAAATCCTAATGTGCCATTTGGCCACTGCAGACTGAGAATAAAATAAAAAAGATCCAAAATGCTAACTGGGCTAACAATGAATAAAAACATTGCAACATGGGATGTGTATTAGCATAATGGCTTTTTCAGAATGCTTTTAATTCCTTTGACTAAAGCATGCATTCTTAGAGACTAAGCACAGTACTTTTTCACTTGAAAATGATTAAATAACAGATATATAAATTAACAATTCAAATGTCTTTTTATTTTCTTATTTCTGAAATCCATCTCTGACCCTCATCTACATACACCAGGAGCTGGGGCAGTAGGCTGCACATCTGTGCCCGGAGGGGGAGCCGAGGGAGGGGGTGGGGGGAATGGGGCAGTGTCTTGCCCAAAGGCACTTCAGCCATGGATGTGAGAAGGGGAAAACACTGTTTACCTACTCACCCCTTCCACATCTTCCCTGTCAGTCCCAGGGATTGAGTTGGTGACTCTTTGGTTGCAAGCCCTCTTCTTAAACCATTAGGCTATGGCTGCATCCTTCAAAGGGGAATTATAGTGTTTTTCGTATTTGGATGCCACTCAAACATGCATTTAAAAGGTGGGTAACTGCATTTGTAAACAGAATGTGCTCAGATCTACTTATCCTGATCTTCGCCATGGTCTGTGACCAAATCTGCCTACACAGATGTGCCTTCTTAGGAAACATTAAATGATAAAGATAATTTAAAAATGGAAATATCACAGAGGGAAATGAAATGCAACTAGTATCTGGATATTGTGATTTGACTGAGTGATTATTCAATCACCTCAGGAACTTGTCTCATAAAGGGTTCCTGACTAAGTTTCAGAAGCACAAAACCCACAAAACCATTTTAAAGTGTTTTACAACAACAGTTAACAACTAACTCTTAAATGAAAATTTAAATTCAGGTTTGAGCTGTGATTAATCACATGCTAATCAGGTGAAACGAGTAAAATTGACTATTTGTCATTGTGAACATGCCCAAGCTCCACAATGAAATGTGACCTCTGCGTTTAACCTTTCACATGTGCACACATGGAGCAGCAGGCAGCTATCAACAGTGCCTGGGAAGAAGTGGAGCAGGACGGTACCTTGCTCAAGGGTGGGCCGGGACTTGAACCTGCAACCTTCATTTCACAAGGGGAATGTTCTAACCACAAGGCCACTGCTGCCTGAGAAGCCCTGTAAAAGAAATCATGCTATGAATATGTCAAGTAAAGCATTTATAATTGTAAACAGCAATGCTATCACTACTGTGGCTCTGCTATTGGAATATTAATAGCATTATACATGTTTTTTTTTATCTTTTTGGCATATGTTTGAGTCAAAAAGCCCCAAAAAGGCATTACAAAAAGAGCACTTCCTCAGAAGACCATGATAGGTCACATAATCTCTCGCATTGGTCCATGAGCTGTTCATAATCTAAAATCATAAACTTAACCTGCAAGTTAGGCCGTTTATATAAGCATAAGACTGATGGCATAAGAGCTGGATCAAACTAAATTAAAGCTAGCTGGCTAAGCAATACATTTTGCTTTAGGAAACCATGTTTCAATTCGAGTTTGTTTAACCAGTCCTTTAACTGTTCACTAATGACATAAAAGGCTAACATAATTGTGGGTGGGGCAACATCACCTCAACTTATCAAAGGCTGGAGCTGAATCTGAGCAGATAAAACACAAGACACAATACAGTGCTGTGGCTGGACTGAGGCTGGTGCAGGGTCTTTTCAAGTTCAACCTCATTACATTAATCCACAGCAGTGAAGCATGTAAGAATCACGAGGACATTAGCAGCAGGATGGCCCTCTCATCACTGCCAGCCTTCTGTCCAACCATGTCAGCCGTTACAGGAGAGAAGTGCTGAATATGCAGATGTCAGCTACTTGTGTGAATGTGCTGACTGAAGAGCAGGCTGTGGACCGCCGGGTGGAATTCTAAGCACCTGAGCACCAGAACTCCTCATTTTAATACTGCCTTTTATGATCAGAGTCTTATCATACAAGTCAGAGGCTCAAAGCGATGCTGTTTATGCTGGCAGTGTCTGTAGATCGTGCTTACCCATCTTGTTCCTTGCCATTTCCCAAAATGATGGTTTGAGGTGCACATATTCAACTTTAAGCATGAAAAAGTGATGCATTGAATGTACTTGAAAAAAAATTTGTAATTTCCAGGTGAATGCAAAACTGAAGTTATTGCAGAAGTAAGTAAACAGAATGTAATATTTTCTATGAATGCTGATATGAGGTACACATTTGAATCAAGTATATACAAGACATTACTTTTTAAGCACCGTGGACCATGGTATAAGCAGGCTGAGACTTTCATCACTTTCTGTAATGGGTAACTAAGACTATTTGCAGAGGATTCATAAAAAATATCATCAGCCTCATGAGATTAAACTTGGCAAAGACCGTTTGGCTTAATTCGGGATGTGTAGCTGCAGTACTGGCTTATTTATACACAGGGTTCCTCTCTGTGTGCTCAGAGATCACTTAGAAGAAAATGTTAAATGATTCTGACCTTTCCAGTGAACTTAACCTTTGAAATGCTATTGAGGGTATGTGGTATAAGTGGAATAGGCCTTCACTGCGATTGCCGCAGATTGGGAAATTTGAATGTCTTTGCATCTCATTATGATCTTACAGCAGCTGCATCTTTAAAGGCTAGTGAAAAAGAGCAATGATATTAATTATTCCAGATATTTGAAATGACTTAAAATATTCTCATTACACTGTGCAAAGTCTGGCTATTGGTAAAACAAAAAAACTCATTAGGTCCATCTGAAATAATTCATTAATAGTATCACTGTCCATTTTCCACTATATTTTGAACATTGATGGCACATTTAGGCACAGACTGCACATAATGCACAAATTGACTGTGCATGTTATGTACAATATTGGTGTACGGCCTAAATGTGGATATTTGTGGGATGGTATGTGCATGGAAATTGCACTTGACAGATGATTCTGCTAACCAGGGTAGGATAGCATAGATAATGGGTTGGCGATATTAGAAACAAATACATAAATCAGCCAAAACATTAAACTCACTGACAGGGGAAGTGCACACCATCACATCATTATCTCATTACAATGGCACCTGTTAAGGGGTGAGATACATTAAGCAGCAGATCACTGGATCAGGGCATTTCCAAAACCGCATTTCCAGGTATGCAGTAGTTAGTGCCAATGCCAAGGAAGGACAACTGGTGAACCAGGGACAGGGTTAATGGGCAAACAAAGCTCAATGTTTCTTGTGGGAGTGAAGGCTAGACTATCTGGTTCAGTCTGACAGAACACTTACTGTAGCACTGCTGGAAAATGTTTATGCTAGCTATAACAAGGAGGTATCAGAACATGCATCAGAGCTTGGAGCTGCATAGCGGCAGACCAGTCAGTGTCCATGTGGACCCCTTTCCATTGCTGAGAGAGCCTACAATGAGCACATGAGCATCAGAACTGAACCATGGAGCAGTTAAAGAAGGTGGCTTGGTCTGATGTTTCACACTTTCTTTTACATTATTTCAATGGCTGGATGCATGTGTCACTTAAATGGAAAAGAGACTATTATAGAGTTCTGACACCACCATCTCTCTGTCACTGAAGTCCAATGTGCAGTGAATTGTAGTGTCAGGTGCATTGTGGGCACATACTGTTTTGTGATTACATTTTGTGCTTCTTCGTACATCTGTCCAAAAGCTTTAATTATGTAATTAAATTATGTAAAACTGTCATTTGTTAAACTACCTCAGGCTGAGATTTATATAATTGTTTCAAAATGCTTGATTAAAAACTATTAGGAATATGTGAGCATAATGGCCTATACATTATGTTAGAGGCCCCACCAACGTCCACTCTATATTATAAATGTTAGCTTTTTTTGGCACTGGAAATGATTTTTTGGCAGGAAATCAGTGCTGACACTGTAATTTAGTGCTAGACTCTTTATAATCTGCTTCCCGGAAAGTACCCTCATATTCTCATGTATGAATCATTTTGATAAAGCTGGAGATATACTGCACAACAAAGGTGCAATAACATCTGCAATAACTCTCAGATACTTCTCCGATTCAATAAAAGCCTTTAAAATGATGTCAATCACACTTTGTGCTTTACAGCCTCTGTTGTTATCTTGCTGTCTTTGTTGTTGGTGAGTGGAATCCAGTCTGAGGTTTGTTGCAGTCTTGTGGCTTGTCCCTCACAAGACTACTCAAATAGAAGGCTACTTTCACACATATATACACCCCGAGTCAAGGGAGGGCAATAATTGCCTCTGTCAGGTTGGATTGGATCAAACATATGATACATCCCAAGCACTTCACAAATGGAGTACACGCAAACCTTTCAGAAAGCTAAGAGAAAGACCTTAAGACAAAAGTGTGTGGTAGACACCACCTTTTTCAGTGTTTTCTTTTGAATTTCAAATATTTTTTGCATCCAAAAGAAATACAACAAGTCTTTTAGACATTCAGAGATTAGGTTTTTAATGCAAAAAGTTGTTCTTGTGGAGAACATCTCTATAGTATTTTCAATAGTATGTATAGCATGGCATTTCAATTCTTGGACATCAATAATGTATGTGCCTACAATATACCATTCTTGTGACCCCAGAGGTGTAGAGGCTTCCACAGCTCATAAATAAGCCAATAATATGCTGTAGTCAGGTCATCTTAAAAATTTAAGGCAACCCGTTGCAAAGTTGTCTTAAACTTAGTTTAAAAGTTCTTCCTTCTCACATCTTGGTACCTGGTGGATCTTGGTAGCTTATTGAAAAACAACAAATGTACAGCTTTATTATAAATATAGATTGTTTTTTTACATTGTGTTCCCATTTCCTAACTCGGTTATTGGCCTGAAGGCCTACACTGCCCTTTCATACAGTGCCCCCAGGCTAGGTGGACTGGGGGACTGAGCACTTCCTCCACTTGAACATAAAGAGATGTGGCATCCCTGGGCTCTGAACTCATCATCTCCTGATGTTCATAAATTCAGGCAGTCAGTTGGCTGTGCCACTTGGGAGGTGCTACAGAAAGTCTTAAAACATATACAAATGTTTTATAATACAATTTAAAGAGCAACTTTGCTCTCTTTTCAGTTCTTCTAGGACACAGAAATGTAAATAACATTGTGGCTCCCACTTGGCGCAACTGCCTAGCTGCCTGATCATCAGTCCCAGCAGTGATTCAGCTCTTTATGGTCAGGTGTCCAAAAAGAGGGGTCTGACTCATCAGGTAAATGAGCAAAGATCTAACTGGAGACATGGAGAAAATAAGTACAAAACTGTTTCAGCTTTAAGAAACCTGTATTGCACTTTCTACATATGACCTACAGAGGCCTTATTAGTAGTAGGTAGGTCCTTTCATGCTGCTAAAACTGCTCTGACTGGGTCAGCTTTCACCTTTTAAACCAGAGTAGCTCTTCTATGGGACTGGATCAGACAGGCTAGCCTTCACTTCTCACATGCATCAGTGAGCCTTAGGTGCACATAACCATGTCGCCAGTTAACATGTTGTCCTTGGATGACTTTGGTAGTAACTTCTGCATACTCCACATACGCTCCACAAGACCTGCCATTTTGGAAATGCTCTTCATGAATAAGGCCCTTGTCAATGTGGTTCAGGTCCTTGCATTTGCCCATTTTTCCTGCTTCTAGCACATAAACTTCAAGTCAAGTCAAGTAGGCTTTTTTGTCATTTCAACCATATACAGTTCACACAGTACACGGTGAAACAAAACAATGTTGCTCCAGGACCATGGTGCTACATGAAACACAGGACCACAAACACTACACAACTAACAACATAAAGTGCATTGTGTGCAAAGATGTGCAAACATTGCAGGACAGTGCAAGGACCACCAGGTGTGAGGTAGTAACCAATGAAACAGGAGCAGGAAGACTGGAGCAGCATAAGTACAGTATAAGTAATAAATATAAGTTAAGGACAAGTTAAGTGTGTATGTGTGCTGACAGTCCCTGAGTGTTTCAGAGTCTTATTGCCTGGGGGAAGAAACTATTGCACATTCTAGTAGTGAAGGCCCGAATGCATCGGTACCTTCTTCCAGATGGCAGGAGGGTGAATAGTTTGTGTGAGGGGTGAGTTGAGTCATCAACAATGCTGGTAGCTTTGCGGATGCAACACGTAGTGTAAATGTTCATGATGGAGGGGAGAGAGACCCCAATGATCTTTTCAGCTGACCTCACTCTCCGCTGCAGGGCCTTGTGCTCCATGACGGTGCAATTTCCAAACCAGACAGTGATGCAGCTAATCAGGGTGCTCTCAATGGTCCCTCTGTAGAACATTGTGAGGATCGGTGGTGAAAAATGGGCTTTCCTCAGCCTCCTCAGGAAGTAGAGATGCTGTTGGGCTTTCTTGGCTGTGGAGCTGGTGTTCAGGGACCAGGTGAGGTTCTCCACCAGGTGAACACCAAGGAATTTGGT
>JBBPDA010085211.1:0-12064 GCA_037974385.1 Arnoldichthys spilopterus
TGATAGGGTTGGGTATCATTTGGACTGTATTGATTCCAGTTCCGCTTATTGATTCTGGTTCTTATCGATTCCCTGCTTGGATTCTGTTATGTAACAAGAGAATCTTTGTTCGTGTAAGCATTAACTGAACATTTGTAAAGCAGTTACTATTAACTCGTTTTTACTATTAAAATATTTACAATAAAATGTGTAATTTAAAGATGCACATAAACTTAACTAATAGATTAACATCTATCTAGAGCAATTAATTAAACTAACTGCTGATTTTGGAGAGACTTATTTTAGGTTACTGGTGACAACCAAACTTTTACATGTTGTTTACATTTATCCTATAATTTGCTAGTCCGTGACATAACACATGATCTCTACTTATCAACAAATAAAGGCCCAAATGTTGTTTATGCTCTATAATGCTTCACAGTTTTTATTCTTTGGTCAGTTTTCTCTTTACTGCCAACAAAAGAAATGTGTGTAGCAGGTAGCGGCCCCTGGCTCTAAATCAGATTGACATTGTGCTGACTTTCATATTTGATCTGATTAGATGTGCAACCTGAGTTGGAACTAATTAACTTCCCACATGAGCTGCTCTTTGCCTCATCGTCGTTTTTCTTCTCTAACATGAAGCCTTACTTTTGACCATCTGCACAGTTGATCTTTCACATGATTTTGACTTTAGCCCTTCATGGTACCTCATATCAGAAATTGACATTTTGTCACATAGTAATGTGCATATGTGACATAAGTCCTTGAAGTTGGGTAGCATTGGTTTAAAAAACAATAACAATTAGGAACCAATCCACAGAATAGAAATTAAACTTGTACTGGCATCCTGTACTTGGCTTTTGGTTTTGGCTGTAGATAAAAATTGGATAAAATGTACTTAATATGACTTGGCATTATCAAGAAAAAAATTTGTGTTTTCAGTTTGTTTTTAAGTTTTTGCATATAATTTTGGCACCTCAGCAGAAATATGAGCATTTACATTTGATGGGTATTATCATACTGTGCAATAGCACAGTGTTGTCATATCATTGACCGCTCTACATATCTATTTTTTGTATATTTTAACCATGCTTTTTTTTTATGTCAAAAAAGTTAGCCATGCAAATGAAAACAAATACCCCAACATTTTTAAATGTCTTCATCTGCCAATGTATATATAGTTACGAAATTGTTGATGCCAACATTTACTTAAATGCTCATTTTAATGCTACTCTTAAAAATCTACAGTATTTGCGTGGTTTGATAATGGTTTGATATAATCCTATCTTTTTATAATGGAAATTTCAAAAATACTTTTTTAAAAAATATTTAGTTTTTTTTCTTATTCCATAGTTCTTATTCCATAGTTGTCTGAGTTTAGTTAGTAAAAACTTTGATGGACCAAACCGTATCTCAATCAGGATTGATGGCTTGGCAAGTTATTTCAGTGTTTAAAGTCATAAAGATTTATGACCATTTATATCTTCTAGGAATCAGCTAATCCAATTTGCTGTCCTATTATCTCTGTCTTCATCTCCCAGTTTTGTGGAGCTAAAGGAATGACTAAGCACACAGTTAGCTTCCTCATCTGAATGTCATTCAGTATTGAAATCTAGAGCCAAACTAAATTATGTCTAGTTGGCAATTTCGCTTTGTTTAAACATTTTCATTTTAAAATCTATCACATTCCTGTTTCTACAATCCTTGAAGAACAGGGAACTAGCAAAACTGTAGTGGTAGGATATTTGCCTTTAGTTATCATATTCTGCGTTTTTTTAATCTAATATGTCGATTGTTAAGTTACTGCTGTTTTGCTATATATTTGGGTTAAAATAGTGATAATCCTCAAACTCTCTTGAAGATCATCAACTGAGTGTTTTTTAGTAGGGTAAAAAGAAAAAAGGGTTCAGACAAAAGACAAAGCTTCTAAAAAGGGAACTGAATATCAACATTTCAGTACTCATGTATTGGTATGACACAATACTGATATCATCCTAATCCCTAAATGTGATTTTTTTTGCCATATCAAAGCCCTAATGCTTGCGACTTTTTTTGTGCTCTACAAAGACTTTTTTCATACTTATGTAAAACTATTGTCTGCAGTTCCCCCAGTAACACTGCGAAAATGAGCTGAAATGAGGATGTCCACTTGTTGACAGTTGTTTGATATAATTCTGTTGTTTCTTGTCTCTGTGCTATAACAGCAGAGCCACCCAGGTAGCAAGGATTTGATAAGTTGATGCAGAGCCCAAGTCTTGTCGGATTGGCTGTGCGTCTTGTCTGACACATGGTAAAGCACAGGAAATAGGTTTTCCTGGAAATGGCAGAGAGATGAGAGATCAGCAACAAACGCAACACATAGTGAGGCTCAGGTAATGTGAGCTAACCAAAACCACATGCCAGAGAGTAATGCTGACATGATGTGGGGCTGAGGAGACAAACACACACAGATGCAAGTGCTGGCTGAAGATGTCCTCATTGCATAGAGGTGTGTGAGTGAGCCAATCAACCGCAACCAAACTGTAGAGGTTTATCGGCCTGATAAGGAGTCACTTCTGCTATCTAGGAACATCTCTTGGCATGTCTCTTGGCAACATTTCCCAAGATACTTGAGACATTGATGCTGCATCCCCCTTGCCTAACCCACCATCCACCCCAATTTTGATTACTTTTTCAGCACCTATAAAGAAATGTTGAGATGGAAATAGTGCTTTTGAATCTTTTTTGAGTCTTTTATTTTACAGATATAGCTTTTTAAAGAAATTTAATTTAAAAGTCTTGCTTTGTCTCCTTGCTGGCGCATTTCTCTTGAGAGCTGAGCTGAATGTACAGGTTCCCTTTTCCTCTGGCTGAAGGACAGAGATTTCTCTTGCTGTTGTTTCTGCATGACCAAGGCTGCTGGAGTGTTATGTCTACTTAAAGCCATAGTTTGGTGGGAACACTGAGGTTTTGTCGAGACTACATCTGTCCGTGCTCATCCTATGTGTCTGTGGCTTTAGCTTTCTGTTTGTGAGGTGTGTGTGCATGGTCGTCATGCAAAATGGTGAGTGTGTGAGAAATTGTGTGTTTTGTGACCTTTTCAAAAGCATCCGTTTAGTGCCAGTGCCAAATCTGAGGGTGAGACAACAGCAACTTGCTGTCTGGAGCAAGTCTTGGAGAGTGGTTATGAATTTGTCTCGTCTTGACATGGTTGAAAAGAGAGATGAGACCGAGAGAAAATTAATACTTTAACTCCAAAATATATTTTGCCTCCTAGTTCCCTGTGGAACATGAGGCTGTAAAAAGAAAAAATTAACATACTGAATGAACAACTGAATGAAAAATGTAAAAAGTTTTGATTTGTTTGCCATATAGATGTTTCCTTACCCAAATTTTATTTAACGGTAAATCAACTACATCCATATCTCTGTGGTGTAAGCAGGGGCCTCAGATGAATATATTTACATTTAATTAAACTCATGTCACTCCTTTATTCTCAAAAATATGAATTTAAATATTTTGTCGTCCTGGTACCCTGTTCCACTGCTACTTTGGAATTAAGACAAGAAGTTGAACACAATAAGTTGGGGTTTGTGAGGAGTAGTGTGCAATGCACACTCGCAGTTTATTAGGAGGCCCAGACCCCCCACATTCCACTTTAATGGCTAGTGTCTGCATTGCATTACACACACACATGCGCGCACACACTCTCTCTCTCTCCTCTCTCTCTCTCCTCTCTCTCTCTCCTCTCTCTCTCCCTCTCTCTCTCTCTCTCTCTCTCTCTCTCTCTCTCTCTCTCGCTTGCTCGCTCACTCACACACACACATACAGACGCCACGTGTTTAGTCTTCTCTGACAGCTGTGCTATTCTGAGACACACAGCCAGGAAGAGCAAGGAGCAGAACGCAGAAGTGGAGAGCTTTTGACTTCTGTTAGGAGTTTTCCTCCTCTAATCCAATTTAGCTATTTTTTTCACAGCTATTGCCTTTTTATGACTGTTCAGCATGGACATCCAGGGCTGGGCAGCATATTCTTGGCTAGTCTCGATAAATGGGAATATTGCGGTATTATTATTGGCCTCATATTAGGATCATAATGGAAGCTGATAATTGCAGATGACAACTCGACACCGTGTTGCTTGCTTGCCAGTAAAAGTCCTTGGCCAAGATTCCAAACAATGCATTGCCCTGTGTATTGTAAGTTACTCAGAGAAAGAGAGTCTGCTGAATAATGTCGTATGTTTACATTAAATTGTTACATTAAACTTTACTAAATTGTATGCTCATTGCATTTCATACACAGATAATAGATTATAGTCTGGTAATAGCTGTTACTGGTACACAACAAGGTGTTAATTATTGGTTATTGGCATCAGCCCAGAAATTCTTTGTCACTGTTTCCCTGCATGTGTCATTAATCTCTTGAGCAGTATCGTTCCAAGGCTGGCTCATAGCCAGCGAGACAGGTGATGGCTGCTGTGGCCCAGTTTTGGTTTCCATTAACAATAGTCTCATTGTGGACTACTGTGCACTTTTCTGCCTTATCAATAAAACCCATGGTTGATTTGGTCTTCTGCCATACAGTTTGAATAGCCTGTGTGGTCTCTTAGCAACATTATTAGTAACATAGAAAGTAGGGGCAAATTCTCCTCACAGTGAACTATCTCTATAATCTGTTTGCCTCTGGTCCATACTTCTTTACATTATTATATTCTACCATCTGTACTACTCTAACCAGTTCTATTGTGCTCTGTTTTTTGTGCTATCCAGAAGTATTGTGTTCTGTATTATACTTCGAAACACTAAACTGCTTTATTGTTGTATGTTTTACACAATATTGAAACTCTGAATGGCATTCTGCTCTGCAGTGTTCTGTGCTATATTACTTCTGTGTGTAAAAAGTGTAGCATATCAATTGTAAAAAAAGACTAACTGAGGATCATTGGCAGTAAAAAAGCTCAGCACGTATTTTCTGTGGTCCATAATATACTGTTGTTTGAAGAGTCACAGGCAACTACAATGAGGAAACTAGCAATGATGGTGTGATATTGACTGTTTTGTGCATTTGGGCAAAGGACTGCATAACGTTGCAAAACAGTTTAACATTTCATACATCTGAATACATAATTTTGCTGTGTTAGGTGCATCTTCATAGTAACCTTTTCTCTGGCTTTTCTTCCTCCAGTATCATCATGCATTACCACCTATAAGAAGACCCCGCCTCCTGTCCCACCCAGGTCGACTCCCACACGGCCTTACATCTCCATCACAGCTCAGAGCAGCACAGAGTCAGCACAGGATGCCTACAGCGAGTTGAGCAGCAGCGGTGGCCCAGCGAATCGTGCCCTGGCCACAACCCAGTCTGGCCTCAGCAACTCCACAGAAAGCATTGACAGCATGAAAGCACTGACGGCTGCCATAGAAGCTGCTAACGCCCAAGTCCATGGACCAGCCAGTCAACATGTGACCAACAGCACCATTACCATCACCACGGCAACTACCACTAACCTCACCCACATATCTCAGGATGGGAAGAGAGATGCACTGAAGAAGTGTCTGTCTATAGGCATACAGGTTTGAATGGTGCCATTGTACTATGGAACGTTCTATGCCTCATCTTCTCATACACGTAACCTGACCCTAAGAATTCAGACACCTATTTTTTTTTCAGCACATGTTTTAAACTTGTGTCTCCATCTAAAAGCAACAGCTGCTTCCTTTAGAGAAGAAAGGCATCTTTGAGACTTTGAGAATGCAAATTTACACTTACAAAGCAAAATTGGCTTATTTATTAATGTTATTCAAACATGAGAAAATCATAGGGAATCTGTTATCAGTAATTTCCCCCTTCCACCATCTATGCAATTCTCCAATGTCTTGAACAGCCTTCCCTTAAATGGACATACATGAAAGAAAAAAGCACAAAAAAATGGTTAATAAACTAGGCTTTTGATCTTGCACACCAATTTCATACATAACAGGTTATGCCACCTCGTGCCTAAAACTGAGCAAGAGACTTAGTACAACAATCCTTTAATTTTCACATGGTTGAACATGAAAACTGACATGTTTTAATGATGTAAAGTAATGGTTTACAAAATTCAAATTTTGAATTTCAACCTAACATACTAACATTTCACAAGCATGCTGAGATTGCATGGTGGTAACAGAAAATTAAATAAACAAATAATTAAAATAAATACATTATTTACTTTTATTTCAAAACTTATGGAAGCAAAGGAAAACTATTTGACTGCACATGTGCAGTATGCTAGATAGTTAGTTAGTTAGTTAGTTAGTTAGCTGGTTAGGGAGTTACTTTATTATTTACTTATTACTGACATGGGCAGTGGTGGCCTAGTGGTTAGGACATAGCCCTTGGACCTGAAGGTTGCAGGTTCAAGTCCCAGCTTGGGCACTAATGAGGTACCTTTGAGCAATCTACCTTTGCTACACTGCTCCCCGGGTGCTTTCACTTCACTTAAATATTTTATTAGGAACCAGACCTTTCATTTGGTGAGGAACAGTTTCTGTCTTTGCTCTTCTTGACAATCTTTTTTTTTTACGTGAAAGTGACTATTTGTCATTGTGAACAAGCTCAAGCACCACAAATAAATGTTACCTCTGCATTTAACCCATTACACGTGCACACATGGAGCAGCGGGCAGCTATCAACAGTGCCTAGGGAGCACTGTAGTGGGACATTACCTTGCTTAAGGGTACCTCAGTAGTACACGGGCCAGGACTCGAACCCTCAACCCTCATATCCAACAAGCAAAGTGCTATTGAGAGAATGTCATGATGATAATTAGCTTATGAGCTGTTCTTGTATTCCCAGATCACTTTTAGTAAGTCTATACTCACATTAATACTTAGTGTGCTGGTTGTCTTTGCTAAATAAAATAATAAATAAACAAAACCTGCTGGAATTATTTATGAAAAAAGTTATACTCATCTTCTTATTTATAAATAATTTAGAGGAAAATGCCGAGCATGTTATATTAAAACAAACTTATTAGGGAGTACATTTGATAAAATAAGGTATCTGCTTTATGAGTGCAAAACATTCCAAACATACCAAACATTCATTGGATTCATTACTGTAAAAAATATTCAAAATGTTTAACCTCAATTAACATTTCTGATTGTCATATTCAGTCTCAAAACTGTTCAGATGTAAAGTAAATTTTGATATGAACTTCATTGATGTCATTTAAAAATGGCATAATTTATTGTATTCTGAAGGGAAAATAAGTGAAGCCATTACACTTATTACACACTGTTAACTAGAAAATGGGTTATAACTTTGGTTAAAGGGGAAAAGGACAGAAAGAATTTTTAAGTACTTAACACTTTTTGATGTGCTTTTGATAGATCATGCAACACTGTTTCTTACAGATGGATGTGTACTTGCACAATGTTATAGGATGACCCTAGTATTTAAGAAGTGTGTATTTGTTCACATTTAATTCAAGCTATTCTCTTTTTAAGACTTTTATTTTAGGTGCAAGTAATTTGCAAATAATTACAAAAGCTGATGTTATGTGTCCATGCATGTTCAGGTGGACGGTCCTGAGGATACGGCTGGATCAGAAGAACACTGCAAGTTTCAGTCAGTGGGAATTCAAGTAGAAGAGGAGAGATGGTGAGCTTAAAAACACACTCCAACACTGGGGTCTCGCGAGGGGGTGTAAACCTCTGATCACTCACAAAACTTGATTAATCTACACAATTAATATGTTTCATAATTGCAGAAAAGATTTACACAGTATTGGAAAATAGTGAAAACAATTCAACTTTTTTATGTTTAAATTTTTACATTTTAAATCGACTTGATGAGCCCAAACTTGATTACAATTAATTTCATTTTAATCATTTCTTCAACTTATAGCAGCATCTAAAGTTGAATCGCTGCACTGATGCATCAATGTATTTTTTACACCACTACTGGCTACGAATATTCTTTTACCTCTAGTATTTTTAGCTTCAGTATTAAAATGGAGTGAAAATAGAAAGAGCACACGCATTTTGTATTCTGCTGAGTGTTAAAAAAAATGCATGAAGGAAAAGAAGTTTCAAAGGAACATGTGACAAAGGCTCATACAATACGTACATACACATACAATATAGTGTTCCCTAGACGAGCACAGTTTGAACACTGGGGCCAGTGACGGGGAAAAGAAACAGCTGCCATGTGTGTGTTTGGGGGGGTGGGGGGCGTACCATCTGTTGCTAGAGTAATTTTGATGCTGGCAGGCTGGGGGTCACAGACATGGTCAAGTGTCCCCTCTCTCTCTCTCTCTCTCTCTCTCTCTCTCTCTCTCTCTCTCACTCTCTCACTCTCTCACTCTCTATCCCTCTATCTCTGTCTCTTCCCCTCTTGCCCCAGAGCAGTTCTATCTCTAGAAGAGAGTGTGTCAGTAGCTCAGAGTAGTAGTTCAGTAGTTGTAGTCAGCACTGTGTGGTTTCGGGTTAAGGTTCAGTGAGATGAGATGCTGTTCACTCATGCTCTGGTAAAAAGCAGGAGCTTTGAAGAAAAATATTTCACACAAGTACACACAAACTGCCATTGCTACTATAGTAATGTCAATATTTTCTCTGTTTTATTATGGTAACTAAGTAATGTCACACCTAATCCTAACCATAACCCTCACCTTAGTAACCATATCCAGTCAAATGTCTGGTGGTTTTCCACCAAAATATACTCTCATTTTAACATTGCAAAGACATTTTGGTTGGTACAAAGTGCTAAAAACAAACGTATGCACACACAAGTACTTTAAAACATGAGAAAGGGGATATGTTAAACTACCTGTGTGTGTGTGTGTGTGTGTGTGTGTTTGGGGTGGGGGGTGGGGGTGGGTGTTGCGGGCAGTAGATTCCCAGACGATGAGAGAGAACCCTTCAACTTTATTAACACACACACACATACACATACACACACATGTAGGTCAGTGGTGTTTGGACTTTGTTGAAGCATGCCGTTATAACTGAGGGGAGTTGAACAGAGCAATAAAACATACGCACATACACACACCACCTTTTTTAAGCACACACACACTCTTTTTCTGCACAACTTTACAGAGCAATTACTGAGTGTCACGTCCTTTTCCTCTTCCCTTGGTGCTGTGGTAATGTAACGACAACACAATCAGGTCCATATTAGTGTCTCAAGCTGCTGAGCATGCCATCTTCTTCTACTGCTCTGTATACCTCATCAAGGAAGTGTGGTAGAACAGGGAAAAGGAAACCTCACAATGAGGTTTCTGCTATGTGTTATGAAATCTTTGACATTTCTCTTTCCTTTTGATCAGTTTTAGTGGTTTATTAGCTGTAGCATATGGATATGTGTGGAAAAGATGTGCTTTGCGTTTGTGCATATTGTGTTACACACACAGAAACATTCTAATATGCATTTTAATGTTTGCATTCAGAAAATACTTTCTTTTGCTTATATTTTTCTTTCTTTCCCTCTGTCTTTCTCTTCTCTTTCTCATCTTTAGCCTGGTTTACAGGAGGTAGTTAAGTGCTTCAGTTGATGTGAAGCAGGCCTCCTGGTGGCCCTCCCCCTTCTCACACACACACACATACACACACACACACACACACACACACACACACACACACACACATACAGAGTCCACCTGCTTAGAACTGTAGAAAGTTACATTTTAACCACTGTATCTTTCTTTGTTACATACACACCATCTCATGCATGCCAAACTTACTCTGCACTATGAAAACCTTAGGGTTTCATTTGCTAGAAGTGCCATTAAGGGCCTTTAATGTACTGATGCATAAAAATAAATGCACAGGCAATTTGTTTCCACATAGCCAGCACGTCCTGTACGTGGTGCAAGATGATTGTGTGCTCCAGCAGCTCTAAATAGAGCAGGTGTCCCACTGATCAAATATATACACAATCACACTCACACAGCAAGCATAGAGTAACAGGAAAACAGTCAAAAATGGTGTATAGCTTTAATGTGCTTTCCTGCTTGAAGAAACTATTTGTTTGTGGGTGAATATTTGTAATAGTACCTGGTCAATACTAAGAGTATCCTGGTATGTACTACACATATGCCCAATATGGAAATCCATTAATTTATACTTTTAAGGATACAGTTAACTGTTATGACATTTTTTTGAATATCAACTCATATACCAACTAAAAACACATCTTTTTTTCTTTTTAACTTAAGCCTAAATGCAGTCGATGAGCCAAAATATGTTACTGATAGCATCACACCACACGAACAAGCATGTTAACTACATCCATCTCTTCTTAGTTATCGCAGGGTTACCCGGTCCAACAGTGTCACCACTGCCGTGCAGGCCGACCTAGGCCTCTCAGAAGGTATAGGGAGCAAGCAAACCGATTTCACGCTGGGCCAGCTCCCGAGCCTCAGCTCCACCTCACGGCAGTCATCCAGGGATGCAGCCACTTCCACCGTCAGCATTCAGGGCTCAGGGAACCATTACCATGCCTGCACCCAGGATGACTACTCTGAGGTGGGCTTTGACCCATCCATTTTGCCTCCCCCGGATCCCTGGATGGACGTGGGCGCAGAAGAAGAGAGGAAAGGAGGCCGGGCTGGCTCCGTGTGTCCACGGGATGGTCGCTGGTTCCTCAAGCTTCTGCAAGCTGAAGTGGAGAGGATGGAGGGATGGTGCCAGCAGATGGATAAAGATGAGCGTGATAACGAGCTGCCAGATGAAAGTAAGTAGCACACAATAAAGGTTAAAGCAAAGTGAAGGTCTAAGCCATCCAAGAATCAAACACAGTTTCCCCCTTACCCCAAATGTAGTAAATGAGCCAAAATAGATTTGCCATCTGAAGTTTCCATCTTTAGTTTTGCGCTGGAGCTAAGAGGTGAGTGTAGCTCATCACTGTTGTTCGTCGCTTTGGTTAAGAGCGTCTGCTAAATGCTGTAAATGTAAATGTAGCTAACGTGTAATGGAATCTTAAAGTCCACAAAGTTGCACAGTATCGTCACATTCCTAAATCACACATTTGTCTGTTAATCAGAAAGACTTGTTTACATGGATACTGACACTGATTGGCAGACTATTCTCTATGAACCTCATTTGTAGATTTTGAAAAATGGAATAAAAATCTGCATTTTTAAATTCTCTTGAACTTTCAATTGACAAAAATATGAAGAAATGACTGCATGGTTTGCACAATGCTTATTTGTGTTCTTAAAATTCCATTATATGAAATGTAAAATGTGTTCAGTAATAGTTGGTTTGGGCCGATTAATGGAAAGAATATTCTATGATTACTGTAGCTTAATTGCCAAAAGTTTTCATTATTTGAGCAGACCCTGTTTGGAGCCTAATCTTTTCTCACTACACGTGTGTCAGAACACAAGGCCAAGCTTGTTCCGCAGCAGATATTGTTTACTTCCATCATGTTGACTCCTTGTCCTTTCTCTCTCCTATTCCTCCCCTCCTTTTCCCACTTCAAACACACACTCTTCCTCTCTCTCTCTCTCTCTCTCTCTCTCTCTCTCTCTCTCTCTCCCTCTCTCTCTCTCTCTTTTTCTCACTTTCTATCTCTCTCACACACACTTTCTCTCTCACAATCACTCTCTCTCTCTCTCTCACACACACACACACACATACAGAGTGGCTGATCAAAAAGCCTGCTTGTTCATCTCCTTGCTGTCTCTCACACACATACCAGACATTTTTGCCAACAGGAAGCCTCTCTGTCTCTGTTGGTTTCTTTCCTCTTTCTAGGATACACTGCCTCTTATTTCATAATTATGAGATGATATGTGTACAGTATTGGTTTTGGAAAGAGAAATCACTTTTTTACATTCTTGCCACAATCTATTGCCTATAGTACTTTGCCTCAACAACTCTGGACAGGTTAACCTTTGTCTTAATTGCCAGAGTATGGAGCATGTGTCAGATGCTCTAACCATGGCAGTTTCCTCCTCTTTGCATTACCACTGCAGTCTCTTTATCTGCAGTGGGATTTTAAGGGGAATTCCATCGGTTTTTAAAAACTTCTCTATAATATAGTTGTTAAAATGTAAACCAAAAGATGTGATTCAGACTGTTTTCATATAAAATGTTGCATTGATTAGGATTAT
>JBBPDA010085222.1:0-12063 GCA_037974385.1 Arnoldichthys spilopterus
AAATCCTGCAGTTCTCGCAAGGTCCCCCTGCTCAAGAAGGCACATGTGCAGGCCCGTCTGAAGTTTGCCAATGAACATCTGAATGATTCAGAGAGTGACTGGGAGAAGGTGCTGTGGTTAAATGAGACAAAAAGTGAGCTCTTTGGCATTGACTCAACTCGCCGTGTTTGGAGGAAGAAAAATGCTGCCTATGACCCCCAAAACACAGTCCCTACTGTCAAGCATAGAGGTGGAAACATTTTGCTTTGGGGGTGTTTTTCTGCTAAGGGCACAGGACAACTTCACCGCATCAAAGGGAAAATGGATGGAGCCATGTATCGTAAAATCCTGAGCGACAACCTCCTTCCCTCTACCAGGAAACTGAAAATGGGTCCTGGATGGGTGTTCCAGCACGACAAACAAACATACAGCAAAGTCAACAAAGGAGTGCCTCAAGAAGAAGCACATTAAGGTCATGGAGTGGCCTACTCAGTCTCCGGACCTTAATCCAATAGAAAACCTATGGAGGGAGCTGAAGCTCAGAGTTGCACAGAGACAACTTCGAAACCTTAGTGATTTAGAGATGATCTGCAAAGAGGAGTGGACCAAAATTCCTCCTAAAACTATACCACTAAGTATTAAGTGCTTTTTGTTAGAGGGTTCAAATACTTATTTCACTCAATGAAATGCAAATCAGTTTCTATTTTTTATTTAAAGTTATTTTTTCAGTTTTCCTTTAGATGTGCTATCTGTCACTGTTAAAATAAACATACCATTAAAATGATACTGTTCTGAGACTTTTCATTTCAACTTACAAAATCAGCGAGGGGTCAAATAATTATTTCCTCCACTGTATATACAGTCATTTCAAAGAAAAGATAAAGAAACCTAATTTAACATAACATTAATCGCTTAAATATGTATTAAAAATGATTAGCTTGTTTACATGTCTGTGTATATTTAAGGCATCACTGTCAATGAGAAAAGGAGAGGAGCTTGAGAACACAACCAGAGCCACACAGGAGAGAGCACAGGACCTGCTAAACTTTGTTAATGGCAGCATGAAAGACATAGAAGGTTGGTGCATAGATAACTTAACATGAAATTTGTACTTACCCTGTGTAGTGATTAGAGGTGTCATGTAATTAAAATAATTATTCGCAATTAATAGCATTGTTTTGTGTAATCTTGATTCCTTACATTTGTAAGTAAAACAAGCTTCGTCACAATGTGTTCACTTTAAATAATTCAATACCATTATTTTTTAGTAGCTGTACATTTCAAACAATTACTGTATAAATTATGTAAATCTAGGAACGCTTTTTTAGCAACATATAGCTTAAGAAAGTTTACACAGACTCCTGCTTTCTAGCTATTCAAACAATAGATACATTATGCAAATACAGTTGGGATTAAACAACCTTTGCACAGGCCCACATTTACTTTTTAACACAACACAACACAAACTGCATTAAAATGTGCATGAGTGTGTTCGCTGTAAAGGATGTTTTACTTATTTTCACTTAAAAATCAGCAGACTTTTGCACATGACTGCAGGTAGCTGTTTAAGTAACTTTCTGTAATGATTCTCATATAGGAGCAGCAAAGGTCTTACTATTTAAGCTAGGGGTGGGCAATATATAGATTTTTTATGCCATTGTGAGCATATTGTGAATAAAGTTAGTGATTAAAGATTTTATAAAAGGAAAGTTTCATTTTAAAGAAAGCATAATTAAAGCATAATTCTTTTCAATGTAGTGCAGATTGTAACTGTAAAATAATTTTTACCATGGCACTGGTGGTTCTTTTTCTTTTTCACTGTTAAAAAACAATGTACTGTGTGTAGTCTTCTTAATATATTTATAGTCTGTATTACATTTGTTGCCCGCCTAATCTAGTGCTTGCCAATTATATAGGTTGTAGTCTAGGTCATTGATGTATTACAAAATGTATTTACTGTGGCTCAGAAAAACATGCATATAGATTGTATATACAGTCAGCTCTCACTTTTGTACATATAGCATGTGGATTCTTGTGACATTGGAGGCTCTTAAAGGGAACTGTAACCTTCCATATGGCTGTTGATTTTATTTATTTTGCTGCTTGTTGATTTGTCCTTAAGTCGTTTAGCCTTGTCTGAGAAAGCAGTTGAAGATATTGTTTTAAAAGCAGTGATATTGTCTCACTAGAGTGGTTTATAAGGTCATATGTCTCTGTTTGCGGGCAGCCATTTTGGAACAAGTAAAGAAGGCAGCGGAAAACGGCTCTCAAGAGGTGGATGACAGGGAGCTGGTGCGCAGGCTGGCGGAGGTGGAAGCCATGTTGAGAGATATGCATTTCAGGAACACCCAGATCCAGAGGAAGCTAGCAGAGAATGAGCTTGCTGAAGCCAACAAATGTAAGTGACAGTACTTGTGGGATTATTGATTAATTACTTTGTATTATGGTTATGGTTACAGCACCATTCATTTGACTATTTTTCATTAAATGTAAGCATTACAATACAAATGTTGTTTTAAAAAAAGTATTTTTCTCATGCTTTCTATCCACTTTCTAGTGGTGGATCGTGTGAAGGAAGAAATGGCTAACCATGTTGCTGACAACGAAGCTACTGTAGAGGAGATCAAAGACAAACTGAAGAAGTTTCACCAGGAGCTCATGAATTTGAGAGATGCCCTGAATGAAGCCGTCAACAACACAGCCCTTGCTGCAGAGACCAACAACATGAATCAGAAACGCCTAGAGGAGAATCAGGTAAACCCCTCAGTATATCAGTCTCAGTATAACAAAGAAACTTTATATCATGTATGTCAATGTCATCAGCATTTTCAATGTGATGTTCTGTTTTTCCAGCAAAAAGTGAATGATCTGAGGAAAAAACAAAAAGAGGTGGAGGATATAATGCACATGGCTGAAGACAGTGTAGCTCAAGTCAATGACCTGCTATCCATGCTCCAGGACTCGAAAGAGGTCAGACTCTGCACATCACAATGTCCAAAGAAAGCTGAGGACAATTGAATTAAGGCTGTGCAGTTTGGGGAGGGGCTGGGAAATATGATGATATTCATTGTTATCTTGATAAATCATCACATTAAGTCAAAATGTGCCTTTCTGGACATATTACAGATGTCTTCAGCACCTAAAGATCACTCAACACTTGAGTATATTTTAGTGCATAGTGAGCATCATTAGACTGCATTAAAGTATTTGACACTGAATTATTAAATGTTGTATAAAATACATATATACATATAGACTATTCAGAAGATTTTGACCAATTATAGATAACAGGTGTACAACTGTAGTAACTACATAAACTGCATTATAACAATATAACATATAATATAACAATTGTTGGTTCATTATGCCTTTTCTTAATTTTGTAAGAAATTTTCCATATCATGTTTTGTCTCTGGGGACACTGAGCAGTACCTCTCTCTTTTTAATAGGCATAAAAGCTCAGTCAAATATCAGTGTGTTTCAGTGATAGTACAGTGGGGGGCTGGCACCCCCTCACCGCCAATGCAACCAACACTGAATACAAAATATAATAAATATAATAATATAATATTTACAACAAAACCTTTATTTGAATCAGTTTTGAATCATCTAGATATTTGGACTTCGATTGTAAATCTTTTGCTTGCTCTTTCTCTCTGTCTCTCTCCCTCTCTCTCTCCCTCTCTCTCTCTCTCTCACTCTCACTCTCTCTGTTTCTTGCTCTCTCACACACTCTCTACCCCTCTGTCTTTCTTTCTAGGATTTTGAGCGTCTGGCAGCTCAGCTGGATGGAGCAAGAAAGCCTCTGGCTGAGGAAGTGCAAAAATTTGCTTCCACTGCTGCAAAAAGCCCCCTCGTAGAGGAAGCAGAAAAACATGCAGAACTTCTTAACCAGCTTGCCCAGAACCTCTCTAGGTGTCCATGAAATTTCTTTTCTTAATTCATCTTTTTTTTTTTTTTACAATATACACATTGCATTCTTGGGGTTTGTCATGGACTGTTTGTCTTTGTTTTAACAGCCTGATAGCTGAGACTAACCAGGATGGGTTTATCCAGAGAGCACTGAATGCATCTCGTGCATACACTAACATTATTGATAGCATAAAGGAGGCTGACACTGCAGCCAAGGAAGCCAACAAATCAGCTACAGAGGCCCTAGAGGTAATACACATCTCTACAGCTGTTAGCTGCATCTTTAAAACCTCCTGGTAAACCTTTCAGTAAATCTGTTGCATGATTTTGCAATGCAAAATCTCCACGGACTGCTCCTAGGATTATATATACTAAATATATATTATATGTTTAGTGTATGTATACAAAATGTACAGTATTAAATATAAATATTAAATATAATTATTGCTGGCAAAAAAAATACTACTGTGCAATGTACTGCTGTTTTTCTATTGCCTATTTATGCTGCTTTATATTTATACTGCTTATTTATCGACCAAACTGCTTTGTTGGATCTTCTGTTTGCACAATTTCCCTCTTTTTGCGGGCCAGTTGCAATGATTTTTTCGATTGTATGCTGCAAGGTATATAATCTGAATGACAAAAATAAAAGTCAATTCAATCTAAATCTAAAATCTAATTTTCTTTTAAAGCCAAAAATCATTCACATTATTACATTAAAATCCTATTCGAAATTGATTACTTTTACCTGAAGATGTATCATAATTGGTAGTTTTAATAACCAAATTAATTGATACAAATCTGACAGTAATAATTCTGTCGTGAAGGACATTAGCATTAGTATTTAGCTCATCATGGAGCTCCTTCAGTGATAGTACTGCTGTTCCAGTCAATGTCAAGCTAATGTAATAAAACCTTTTAATAGACAACAGCACCTGTTTTTTGTGACTGAAAGATGTATATCATTAAGTATGAATAAGCCAGTTAAACCCATAAACTGCATTAAATTACCTCTTCTGGTAAAAGTAATGTAGCTTTAGTAATACATAATACAACTTTTCATAGCTTAGCTAAACACCACTGTTCTTCATGTAGGAATTACTTAGTTGCACTTTGTCTTGACACAGAAAATCAAGGGCCAGGACCTTCCCCAGCAAATCAAAGCTCTTAGGAATCAGACTGCTGAGCTTGAGGAGAAAGCAACAAATTTGCAGGACGAGCTGGCTAAAGGTACATTCAACATGAGTTTTTAAAGTAAACTGATAATTGCATTTAGAATGTATAGGACTGCATGGTAATTGTCATACTAAAAATGTTCCTGTTGGAGAGGGAAACCATGCAATGATTTTTAGACCCAGAGAACTTAGCTTCTGTGCCCAGATTTGAATTGAGAACTGAATGGGCTTTGTTTGTAGTGAGACTAGCTTAAATGTGGCTTTAATTGGACAGGGGTGATGCCTCAGCTGCAAGACATTGAGAAGCGTCTGCAAGATGCCAGAACCAAAAAGGATGAACTGCTAAAGGATCTGTTGAAGGTGCAGAATTACCTCAACTCAACTCAGGGTGAGGCTTTTCATTTTTCCTTTACACTTTTGTCCTCGGCTTGGTCTTTGGGGGCTCAGACCCGGTTTCTGTAAAGCTGCTTTGTAACAACGTCAGTTGTAAAAAGTGCTATACAAATAAACTTGACTTAACTTGACTTGACTCTTGCTTTGGCTTTTGCATTTAAGCACCACAATTAGATGTGACTGAGCAGTTGCTTGAAGAGAAAATAATTGATGATTTTGTGTATGTGTATGTGTACAGGAAACACATCACTGGAGATCCAGGCAGTTAAAAATAAAGCGGAGAAGGCTAACAGCACTGTAACTGACATCCTGGGGACATTAGCCCCTATGAAAGAGAATCTAGAGGAGTGGCAGAAACAGTATGGATCCTCCAACACCACGAACGAAGACATCAATGATGCAATCAGCCAGGCCAATAAGTCAGGTAAGTATTTTTTCTTTTTAAACCCTTTAATACCAAGACAAAAAGCTCTCTTCAAAAAAAAAAAATTTTCAACTTGAACATGATTCAACACATTTTAATGTGTAGAAATGTTTAATTCTTTTCAGAGAGATTCAGTTTGTGCAGTTATAATTTGACCTCTTCTTAGCTCTTTGAATTAAACAGGCTTCTTTTTTTACTTGTCTTTAAAACTGGTATATGTGAATTAAATGAAAGAAACTTTAACAGGAATTACATTAAACTAATTTATTTAAAAAAAGAGAGAAATTTGGTTGTCCATGATATGGGCCTTGTTACAGGAATATATTTTATACTTTGCTTGCTTTTTATTGTATCTGAATAAACTAAACAATAATAAGATATATTGGTTAAATTCTATAATGAATGTCTGTGCACAGTGTATGCTCAGAAGCTATCATTGTAGTCCAGTAGGTTTTGAATTTTAGGATTAAACCATAGTGCAGATCAAAATGCAAACAAGCCTAAGAGTGTAAAAAATACATTGCGTGCTAAAAATGTACATCCAGCAATTAAACCAGCAGGCCTGCTGGAACATGCACGCAGCCCAACCACTCTGGAGGCAGATTATAATGAGTTCAATAGAGGTAAAGTCATAACCTTTTTTTATGTCTGTGTTTTTGTAGTGGGGGCACTAACTGAGACCATTCCTATGTTGATGAAGAAACTGGAAAGCTTGCACAATAATTCAAACTATTCAATGCCCAACATCTCTGAGAACATCCTGAGAATACGTGAACTCATTGCTGAGGCCCGAAAGGCTGCCAACAAGGTACAGCTACCCATAAACAAAACTCTTTGACTTAGGTCTAAAGTTATTCCCTTTTTTTTACTTTTTTAGTTACATAATTGTCCAAAGAACAACAAGTGTGAAATATAGTAGTACATTTTGAAGTACACCATGCTTTTCTATTACCACCGATAACTCGCATCTTTTGCACACATTATTTTAAACATGAGGAAAAGTAAATAAAGACTAAGTCAAACTTCTCTCTCTGTCAGGTGGGAGTGTCAATGAAGTTTAATGGTAAGTCCGGAGTGCAGGTGAGGAATCCCAGTAACCTTGCTGACCTGGCTGCCTACACCACCCTTAAGTTCTACATCACAGCCTCCCAAGTCACACGCAAACGCCGGCAGGCTGACAACCACCAGTTTGTTTTCTACCTGGGCAGCAAGAATGTAAGTCGGCTCCCATTTGTTAAAGCATTTTCTTAACGAGTAATATAGTCTGTGCTATTGCATGTTCATGATATGTGATGCTTTTATCATGATATTACTTGGATGGTGGTTTATTCTCAGCAGAGCTGAGACACTGACGTTGTAGCAGCATGTAGTAGTAGATCACATACAGCAAATGCTTCTGGAGTTTTTAATGCCTTATTGTCACTGCTGGCCTGAAAATAATGCACCAGCATACAGTCCCAGTCAGCAGTTTCATGTGGTCAGAAACTGACCACTACTAAAGGCCTAGAGGATGACAAACACATGTACTATCATCTGTATCAACAGTGATGTGCAAGGAGTACCAAGTTATCAAGTTAGATTTATCCATTAAAGTAGACAATGAATTATCACAGTTGTTTAAAACTCCAGCCACACTGCCTTTTGTGATACACAGCACACACACAATAACCACATGCCACTGTCACTGTCTATGGTGAGGATGATTTACCACCCAAATCTGTTGAGAGATGGTAATGTAGGAATCCTGATGATAAAGGGGGCTATACATTGAGAGAAACAGATGGACTACAGTCTGTAGTATAAATTAGGATGTGCACAAAGAAATTATGAAATAGACAATGAGAGTAAATACGGTAAGTGTCCTTAAGTGTCTATTTAAAATGCCTTTTCATTTACAGAATGCTCTGTTAGACAGTCTTAATAAGGATCATATCTTTGGTTTCCCCTAGGTTTTCCAGACTGTTAATAGTATTTTGGTTATGAATAGCACAGCAACCTTTACCATGAGCTGTGACAGGGCTTAGACTACAAACAAACACCTCTGCGAGCATCAAATAAAGCATAGACTCACAATGTGTCCAATGAAACAAAGCATACCTTATTATTCAGTGATGGCATATGTTTAATTGCTGTGTAGCATCTGTGTGTGCTATGTATAAAAATGGTGTGTGTGTGTGTGTGTGCGTGTGTGTGTACTGCAGTCGAGTAAGGAGTTCATGGGAATGACTCTGGAGGGTTCCAAACTCCGCTGGCTCTTTAATCTTGGTGGTAAGACTGCTCAAAATGTAATGCAAGGGGATCTCCAATCAAACAATGACTTCAGCAGCCTCACACTGGAAAGGTAAAGCCCATGCTGTACTGTACTCATGATTCATATCCATCATGATAATTATCACAGTAATTATCTTCATTAACATTAACATCAGCAGCACCACAATTACCAGCATCTTGTGTGTTTTTTTGTGTAGGGTATTACAGTATGGTGTGATCACAGATACCGCAGATGAAAAGACCTTTAATAAGGAGGATGTGAAGGCAGAAGGTGACAGGGGCCTCCTGAACCTCCCTGCTGAGGAAACAGTGTTCTATGTTGGGGGCTACCCCAGCGACTTCATGGTGAGTTTGGGTTTGTGTGTGTTCAAACTACACTAAGACTGACAGAAAATATGGCCAAAAGTATGTGGCTATTAAAAATGAGTTCAGGTGTTTCAGCCACCCCCATTTACTCAGTAAATCTAGTAAGTCAGTTTATGAAATTTTCACCCTTCTAGAGCTGCATTAAATGGGTTACCTTGGCTGAGCACACAACCCTAAGATCACTATGTGCACCTCAAACATCACCTGGAGTGGTGTAAAGCTTTCTCCCACTGGACTCTGGAGCAGAGGAAAATATGTTCTCTGGAGTAATGAATCATGCTTCACCCAAATGAATCAGGGTTTGGCAGAAGAATGCTACCAAATGAACTATAGCATTTAAGTTTTGTGGATGAACGATAACAATCAATCAGTAATGTACTTGGGCAATTTTTTATATTTCGTCAATAAATGTCAGAAAAATTAGTGAGCTACTGGAATGACAATGGCCTAATGTTTTTATATTTACATTTTATGCGTTGATGGATTTGCATGATCCCAGGTTCTTTTCAGTGTCAATGATGAAGCCATTAACTTAGTGCACTTTAAAGATAATTAATGCAGGTTAAGAGGCATTACAGAAGTGAATAACCCTGCCAAGATCAGATCCATTATGCCTGTGTGTGCACAGGCCTTCCCTAAAGGTTTGAGAACAAGAAGGTCCTGTTATCAGTATGTTTACAAGACATCAGAGCCTGTGAGGAGAGAGAGGTAGAAGATGTCACAGTGTGCAGAAATGCAGGGTTATGAAGAAGAGAAGAAAAGAGATAAAATATGAAAACAATATGAGAAATAAAGAATAAAGTATGAGAAAGAGAATAAGAATACATGGTGGAATTTATCAAAGTTTTTTAAATTGCGTAATTGTTTTTATTCACTTGTGCAGTTCCTTAATATTTACTGTGTCTAGGACATTTGCTGTTGCTGTGTAGTTATTAACATCACACTGTTTTCCAGCCTCCGCCCGAGATGCGGCTGCCCAACTTCCAGGGCTGCATTGAACTACAGAGTCTAAACGAGGAGGTGATCAGCCTCTATAACTTTGAGCAAACTTTCGAGCTCAACACTACTGAAGATCCTCCCTGTCTACGGTAATAGCACTTTGGTAGATTTGATTAGTTATAAACTGTTTATTAACTAATTCCCTTTCTATTAGGAACAATAGAGTCTCAATCCTCTAAATGAGTCTTAATACTTCTTCTATGATTGTTTTAGGATTAATACAGTCCTAATGTACAGCATAAAATATAATGTGTTTTATTGTTTTATGTTTTATTTAGCAAATTAACAGTTGCTGTACATTAAGATGTGCAGAAAATGGCACATTTAAGATTTTTTTTTGTATAGAGAAGGTGTACGTCTTTTCCTTTCTTAAATGCCTTGGTATGAATTGTACTTGAGCTTTCAGGTGAGATCAACATAGGCATCAACCTCAAGAGACAGTCAGCCTATAGCCATCTATATAGTACATAAAAAATCATTAACAACAGCTTATTCAGTCAGCAACAATTTATCCAGATGTCATTTTCTTTACTGTGATACATTGTTGCCGTAATCATTCTGATTCCGTCATAGAGAATTAGATTTATTTTTCCTTTATTTTACAACCAGTCTCTTTACACAGTTAAATACTCATACAAACACAAAAAGAATGAGAGAGAGAGAGAGAGTAGTCATGTAAGGTTGTGAGCTGAAGGAACAAAGATCTGACCATATGCATTATATGAGCAAATGTATGTAGAAATCCTTAAACCTCAGTTATTACAGTAGTTACAGTATAACACTTTTTTAGATTCTGATGAGTGGTGTGCTGATATCTTGGCCTTTTTGGTGTTTTTCCATGTAACAACCTGTATGACAAAAAATTTCACAAAAATCAATATGGCAGTGATCTGCAGTCTGATCAAATGTCTAAAAATGTATTAATTGGCCCAAGTTTACGAGGAAACTCCATTAGAATAGATTTCCCATATTCGCATAGCAAATTGTATGACTTGACACCCATGGATCTATTTTTGTGTGTGTATGTGTGTTTCTGTTTGCTTGTAGGCCTAAGTCAGCAAATATTCAGCAGTGGGTGGATGATGCAGCATACTTTGATGGTACAGGCTATGCTGAAATCACCCCTGCTTCCCGTGGACCACTTTTTTTCCAACAGGACATCAAACTTGTCTCTCAGAATGGAATTATAATTCTGTTCCGTAATGAGGTCAGAAAGCAACATGTGTACCTTTGACAAAACAGTAATAACTGTGACTTAGCAACAACAACTAATAAAATGGTTTACAATACAGCAATAATTGAAGAAAGAATTTGAAAATAGCAGATCTCTGTAACAATATGCTTGTTAGAACATTTTTCCATCTTCTGTATGTCATCATTTTGTAGAAACAAAGTTTTGTTCAAGCAGCAACATTTGAATTAACAGTGGCATTCTAAGTCC
This sequence comes from Arnoldichthys spilopterus, assembly GCA_037974385.1. Lineage (NCBI taxonomy): Eukaryota > Metazoa > Chordata > Actinopteri > Characiformes > Lepidarchidae > Arnoldichthys > Arnoldichthys spilopterus. The sequence goes on from JBBPDA010085222.1 coordinate 10,961, forward strand.
TCACAGGCCCGTATACAAAGCTTGCACTAAGATATAACCTGACATAACGCAAAATCTATTGTCATTGTCATATATTGGTAGAAAACATGAAAGGTGTACAAACATGCATATAGAAGTTTAGTATTAGTCTATATGAAGTAGCCATACTAGTGGAACGTATTGTGCTCACTGCAGTGCTGAACATCTGGTGAAACAGACTTCATCAACTAAGGATAATGTGGAAAGAACAGAACAAGAACTAGACTGTCCAGTTCCTGTTAATTCTGTTATTATTGTTCTAGGGCTGTACTGTGACTTATTAAATGGGAATCGCGATTTGTTTGCTTAGAATAGTAAAGTCAATGATTAAAACCCTTTGAAACATCAAGCAAATGCAATTTAAAGAGTTTCCCTCATACAATGAAACATCACCTTAGTCATTCTTTTACCAACAGTCTTTTCTCCCACCGAAGTTTGTGTGTATCGCCGTGCTTGAAGGGAAACTAAAGCTTTTCTACAATTTGAATGGGACATTTGTAGAAGAACGGTATAAAGGCTCAGATCCTAAAATGTTGCGCATCAGTGACCCTACTTCCAAACTGGTGAGTCAAGATCACGCTTTATGTCTTCACTATACATTTTATTTTGATGTAGACCATGATTCTCTTATACACAACAAAATTCAAAAGTTTGAATACATTTACTAAGAATTTAATGTTTTTTTGTTCAAGTATTTAATGTTCAAGTATAGATAGTAAATATATTAATGTGAATTACTGTAAGTACATTACAATACAAAAGAGTCATTACAGTAGTATCCAGGAAAATTTACAACTGCCTTTTAAATGTCAATTTCTAGGAATGTCTACCCTTCACCTTAAACAGTTTTTATGACCATCCAATAGTGGTCACATAGTGTTTGTCTTTTTTTTGGTTGACAGTACCATATACTAAGACTTCCCAATTCACATGAAACTTGGCATGATTAATTGCAAGTGTCTACAATCTCTATAGAAGGTTCCTTTCTCATAACTCATTACTCTCTCTTTGAAGTGAAGTGAAAGTGACTCTTTGTCATTGTGAACACACTCAGGCACCACAACGAAATGTGACCTCTGCATTTA
>JBBPDA010085243.1:0-12063 GCA_037974385.1 Arnoldichthys spilopterus
CCATCCATCCATCCATCCATCCATCCATCCATCCATCCATCCATCCATCCATCCATCTATCTATCTATCTATCTACCTCATTTTGACTTCCGGTCCCATTGGAGCACAGAACTAGCATACAACTGTGCATCACTACCTGTATGTGCATGTCCCCAGAGGCAAGGCAAGTTTATTTATATTGCACATTATCATACACAGAGGTCATTCAATGTGTTTTACAGTGATACGGCGAGTTGACAAGTGTTGTGTTCTATTAAAAAATAGAACACAAACACACATGGGTCTTTACAAAACTCAAATAAATTATGTTTGTTTTTTTAAACTGTTAATCAATCCTGAAATTTGGAGCAGCTGTTGCCCCATCAGCACCCCTACTTTCCACATTTCTGGATGTACACAGGTCACTGTGAACTGATGCCTACCAATCTGTGGTCAGTTTTCAAACTTCAGGTGAAGATCAAGTAAAAGCTTCTGCATTTAATAGACCAAAACCAACGTGTCTATTAATGACAAAACCCACAATGTCAGTAAAGTTCTTATTAACATCGAAGCTAAAAGGTTCATTCTAATCGTCCACATAAAGGCAAAAAAACACAAGAACCTTTCTGACCGCTCTGTACCCTCTGCGTCTGAAAACCATCAATTCAGCCCAGTAGGTGGACTCAACAGTGCACAGCACTTTCCAAGAATCTCTCCTTCTCAATCCTATGTAATAAAGCCAAGCTATTATCTCCAGAGCTCCATATAAAAAGATCCCGGGCAGCTAATAACTACAGCATTTCATATGCTCCTAAAGCCCTATGCTAATACCAGCGATATCCTCCTGAGCCGTTCAAGCTGCCTACTTTCTTTTTTGACCCCTGTTCATGTGTAGTGTACTTGCATTTTAACATGTATATTTGAGGACTGTTTTTAAATGATAAGTCAAGGGGTCCATGTCATTCCTTTCTAGGATCCCAGCTCCAGTATTGGCAAAAAAAATTGACAAAAATGTTTCCTGTAAGTGACTAGACATTGCAATTGACCTGTTTAGTTGACTTAGTTGATTTACTTAATTGGAAGTTGCAAGTTCCCAGTCTAAATATACATGGCTTTTGGTCTTACAGGCTATGGACCTGCACTCTGACATTCACTTAAGTGCTCCACATTTTCACTTTGTTGAAAATCCACATTATTTTCCTTGCAGCCTAGATGAGTGGCAGAATTAGACAACCCTACAGCCCTATGGACTTTCCCTGTAACACATGTTAAAGGCATGTGTCTGCAAGAGAAGACCAGTGAAGGTGAAGTGAGGTTCAGACTGGAAATTGGTTGTTTTATCCATTTCAAAAACTGAAGAGAACTCTTAAAGGCTCATGAGCTGGTATAAAACAAGAATGAGTAGCATCTGTCATATTTTATATAGAAAAAGAACAGATTTTGTCTCATATTGCAGATGTTTCCACTGCCAAGGCCCCATAAACTTGCCAAATTACAGCATGTGTACATCAGTTGACAGAAAGAAAAATATGAACATGTAAAACCAGAGCTTTCAGGTTCTTAAAAACTTAAAAAAATTAAAGTCTTAAAAATTATGTTTTAATATTTTGATATATAATATTTTAAGTTAACTGAACTTCTAAAAGTAAGTTAACATAAAAACTTTTGAAGTTCAGTGAAGGCAGCGCGGTAGCCTTATTTTGTAAAGTTAAACTCAAATTAATTTTTACAATGTATGTGCAAGTCTTGAACATAAAGTAATGCTCAATGTGCGTGCCAATGCAAAGGGCCCTGCTGCTCTTGGTTTAGAAATGTATGAGTTTTGACCAAGTCTCCCAGCAACCCCTGAATTTTTAAGGCATTTTTCTGTAACTCAGACATCTGTACTCAAACAAACTGGCATCAGGATATTACAGGGGCACAAGTCTATTCGAGATTCTATTGGCCTGATTTACGTACTGAGATGATAATCTGCTTTTCCCCCTTCATCTCCAGGACTTCCTGAAGATTCAGCATGTAATGTCAACATCTTCAGATGTATTTCTAAGTAAGGGCTGTTGGGTTTCAACATATGGTGGTATAACTCCTTATAGGCAATCCATGCACATATATACACTGACATGTTGAGTGTTCAAAAAATGACAAAAACATGGCAACAATTTAAAGTCACAACAGTGGGACTCAAACACTAAGTTAGAACATTAAGCATAAAACACTATAACAGTCAACTTCAGTTAATTAAAAACAACAACAACATGTGACATGTGGCTGCACCACAGCTTGCTACATATCCCTGTAGCAAAGACAAAAAGTAGCAACATATATGTACACGTTCATGGATGTTATGGGTCACACGTGCAATACAAATGGCCATGAGAGAAGCCAACTCAAACTTGGCCTAATAATGAATATATTAATGCTACCTTAGTAGATATTAGCATAGGATAGCATAGATAGACACATGGGAATAGAGGTCATGTTGTGCTGCATTGTGGAATTGTCTGGTAACATTGACAGGGTTAGTTCTTTGTTTATATGCCATAAACACTCACTAGTAGAGTACTAGTCTAGCCTAGTTGGCCACTACTAACCGTATTATTAAACCTATTATTAAACACTGAGACTTGCTTTCAAAGCCTAGACTGCAGCTGAGCCTCCTTACCTATCAACTATGATCAAGCAATGTGTCACTTCCCATCACCTCCAAGCATCAACCACTGCTCGCCTTGAACCTCCAACGCTCAAAAGAAGCGGAAGACATGCATCAAGATACTTTTCAGTCCTGGCTCCCCAGTGGTGGAATGAGCTTCCTCTCATAATCGAAACTACTGAGTCACTCGCTGTCTTCCTCTTCAAGGAGGATCTAGGAAACTAACTAGCCTCATATCTATTGCACATTTATTGTTACTGTCATTTGTGTATTGTTTACTCTTATATACTTTGTTGTCTTTTAGGTTTACAGCTTTGGCGGAGTTTGTTATGGTGTGTAACTTAGCGAAGAGTATCTTAGTAGAACGACAGCTGTTGATGGGTTTAGCCCTATAGATAGAAGAACAGACATGCACTACACAGCACTGTTGTTTGTTGCTCTGGATAAGAGCATCTGCTAAATGCTGTAAATGTAAATGTAAACCCCACAAAAACCCACAAAGTTGTGCTTGGTTCCACCTTAAATGGTCCCACAGTATGGGCGTCTGAATTTCACTCTTGTACTAAGGTGGATCAGAACTTTACACTGGAAAAGAAGTCAATCTTTAGTATTTATGATAAGCAGACATACCTCCATGATTTCCTGATATTTGGCCAGGAATCATGTTTTCTAGCATTTATTGTTTATATACCTTCAGGCTCCACGTTGTGCATTTACACAGCACTGAAATCAGGCACATACAAATGGAAAGACCACTGTTTTTTTTTGGTAAGTTGGGAGGATCACTGTTAACCCCAACTGCATTTAATTTAAGATCATTAAATCAATGATCTTATAATACAGTTTTGCAGCTTTCCTTACTAAAGGCTGTCATGTCAGATTTCATGATGCTGAAATCTGCACCCATCAAGAATAAAATGGGCTTATGATGATCAGTACACTTACTGTGATGACTCACATGTGCTATTTGACTAGTTTTAGTTGAATGAATTTTGATTGTAACTAGCTCTGTCAGCCGACCAAATCAACACATGTGTGTTCAGTAAGGCCGCAGACTACAAATCAGGCTACCTCAAAAAGAGCTGATAGGAAAGGAAGATCCATTCAACTACTCTAAACTAGCTGACGCTAACTAGCCCTGGAACATCTCCTATAGGACACTGCATCATGACTCAAGCCATATGCTTTTGTCATCAAACTGCTCGTAATCCCACCTTTAAGCTATCAGAAAATCATTGACTCTGGAGGGTTTGATACATTTCCTCTGCGTAAAATATTTTTGATTGTTCCAGAGGAACATCTGTATGCTATCAGTCCCATCTCAATGTCCCTCCAGACCAGACTCCATAAGTCTGCCTTATTTATCTGCTTCAATCAAAGTTTACTGGTGTAAATCTGGTTTACATGTGACGTCTGTTACACATGATGCTATGGTGCAATTAACACACACACAAAAACACTCTTTCTCTCTATCTCTCTCTCTATCTATCTATCTATCTATCTATCTATCTATCTATCTATCTATCTATCTATCTATCAATCTATCAATATATCAATCTACCTATCTATCTTTCTATCTCTCTATCTCTCTCTCTCTCTCTCTCTCTCTCTATATATATATATATATATATATATCTTTCTCTCTCTCTCTCTCTCTCTCTCTCACACACACACACACACACATTCATACATGAGCTAAACTGTTGACATGACCACACTGAATAACTAGTCAAAAACAAAGCCAAAAGCCAAGCTGTAGCTGGTCTAAAGACCAATGTTTTTCAGCTTTCAATTGTGAAAAAGTTGCTAAAAGCTTTTTTTCTGTTGTTGTTGATGTGATTAGAGAACATAACATTATTACCCTGATTCCTTAGAATTGCTTTTTTCGAGATTCTTCTTGCGGCGGACCAACTTGATTTGTCTCAAAGTTTCCTCCCTGCCCGAGATGTCTGCTTCAATATGTTTAAGATGTGATCTCTGCTCTCGGTCACATCCAGTGTAGCAGAGCAGACAGGCTGCAGAAAGTTGCTCTGTAATGCCTTCCAGACATGCGAGTGCAGTGTATGAAATATAAGCAAAGCATGAGTCATATCTGACTCAGATTTTTACAGTTTGCACTGAGGATGAAATGGACCTCTTCTTCTCAACACACAACAATGGAATCAGAGCTAAAAATACACAAAAAAACATCTGCTTCATAAAGCTGCACTGTGGTCCACTGAATTTAATATGATTAGCATCAAGGACAGCAAAGTTTTCTCTGTAGCAAAGACAGAGACAAGGTTTTTCACTTGTTTCTGCATGTCTGGAACATAGGGACACATACATTAGGGATGTATGCAAACCTAAAGGATATTTACATTGTTGGCATGCTGGATATGAAGCCTAGGTCTGAGTAAAATGCAACCAAACCTCATGCTTCATTCATATAGTGTTATTGATTATGTGAATAGGCGATTAGCAAAACTCACTGTAGCATCTGATGACGTTATCATGTATGTTTACTTTGGAATAAAAAAAGGTAAATAAAATTTCCTTTTTTAAAACTTCATCACACAAAAAGCTGACACAGCTTACACGTTAAAGAAAAGACACCAGGCACGAACGGGGAGTTTAAGGACCTGCACCTTTGGCAATAGTGCCCTTTTTGGCAGGGCTAACCTTTGCTTATTTCATTCCAACTATACTGCCGGCTTAAAAACCTCACACCTGACTGCCAACCCCCACACCTTACTGACAAAATTGTTCAATCACACACTTTCCCATTTGAGCATATGGCCCTCTAAAGGTCTCTGCACTGCCGTGCAAAACAGTACAAGCTTAAATGATCATTTATAATTTTTTATATATAAAATTGTATTTTCTCTTCAACTTTAATAAAAATATAAGTTGGCTCCTCCTGGAATACGTAGTACTAGTAATACAACAGCGCTGTCTGCAAAAGTGCAACATCAGCAGCATCTGGTCACATGTGCAGACCTTGTATTCAGATATTCCCTCCTGCTGATTGAGACCAGACTGTCTGCTGCGGTAGCTGATGGCTTAGGGATGGGCTTTGAAGGTCAATGCCACAGTTGTCAGTCTGTACTCAATGTTACAGGTATATGTTGAAGCCAGACTGTGTTAGGACACAGAGTATGAGTGACAAGGCTAGATCAGTGAAGGTGATACAGACCTGCAGAGTTTAATGTTCCCCTTAAAAAAGGCTTTAGTACATGACTGGCGCAAGAAAACTGAAAATGGCATTGTTTTATAAATACTATGCTATTACTGTTGTCATACTCCAATTGTTCACTGATAAGTACTGAACATCCAGTAACTAATGCAGTATCCAGTACCCCCGCCCATTACAATCAGGAAAACAGTGAATTCAACAGTTTTTATAGCTAAATTTGCTTATACAGATGTACGGCTGAGGAGTAAGTGGTAGATTTTGAAAGTAACAGTGTTTATGTACCACACTGATCTCTTATTTCAAAAGGGACAATGCGGAATTGCAAATTGACATTCGTACAGTATCGATGTAGTTACTAACACTGATGAATTTGCCACATGAAGGTGTTAAAGACACTACGCAACACAAATGTGCTTTTATAAGAGATGAAACACAGTCATAAAGCAATTAATTCAAACGAAAGTCCATATCTCTTAGAGAAATGAATTCGCTCTGTCTCTCTCTATTCCCTCCTCCCTCTCTCACAGGCCAAAAATATATTTAAATGCCTCAGTGCACAGTAATATGCCTGAACCATGATTGAATCTGGGCCTATTTTATGGAAAGATATAGGCTGTAGGCCTCAATTTGCACATTCCTGACCTAACTTCTTGCTTTATTAACCTTAAAAGTCAACATGAGAGATTTAGTACTTCTGGCATCCTCAGCAGATTGTGAATTTTCTCCTGGTCAACATTCCTATTGACATCTGTTGGAAAATAAGAAGGCAGTGAAATAAATTTCACAAAGTTTTTCTAAAACATTTGGCAGATTAGAAGAAAGGATTTTAAAAAACATTCATTCCTGCCGCGGTAAGGCCTGCAAAGAGGACCTGACTTAGTTCATTATAACACATTTCTCTATTAACAGCCTGTGTACATTGTATATAGACATTGAGGGTTCTCATTCAACCAATAGCACATGCAATACACTTCTCTTACCTGTAGCTTATCGATACACACTCCTCACAGACCCTCTAGTGGACACTGGTGTAATTGCAGTAGGCATCCTCCTCCAGTTCAAAACATATGCAAAAATGAGGTGAACTGGACTTACCCTCACCATCCAGATGTGTCACTAAGGATGTACATATAGAGGTATATGTATATATGTTTTTTTTTGTCTGTAATGTTGTACCCACAGGCAATGGGGTTCTACATAAGTCTTAAATAGCATGTACAATCAGAAAAAAGCTTCCTTCTGTATGTGTGATTGTGTGTGTGTGTGTGTGTGTGTGTACATGTGTGTGTGTGTGCTCGTGCAGAAGTCGGGTTCAAGAACAGGGCATGATAGCAGCAGAAAGTGAGTGACAGCTTTGCATGACTTTGCATTTTAGATTACTCTCTACTTTGCATCCTGTGCGTCGCTTATAGGGCATTGCAGGGGTCAGTCCCAATCACAACAGTGACAGGCTTGATTAACAGTGCAGTAGTACGACATGGCTCATTCACGTTGAAGCGGTTTTAGAGAAACGCGTTTGGTGTCTCAGTTATCTCTGGAATGGTCATATATTCTGCTTGCAGTTGTAATTTACTTTCTCTCTCTTTCTCTCACTCTCACTCTCCCATCACTCATCCCAACTCCAACAGTAACCAAAAAGCATTGTTTCTGCTCTCTTCGTTTTCAGGGTTGTTTTTGTTATTTTGGGGGGTTGGAGGGTGAAAACAGCATGTTTCCTTGTGAGGTGCAATAAAATACCTCCCTTCTACCAATGTTCCTGTCATTACAGAGATATTTGGTCTTCCTAACAAGATAAATACAAGGCCACACACACACACACACACAAGGAGTTACTGCTAACCCAAATACAACACTATCCCACTACCAACCGCACCCCCCCCCCCAGCCCCTCAGCCCCACACCTGTTGCTTATGGAGTATCCAGTAAATTGGCCCTAATTACAGGCTTCTTGAGAAAAAGGGGCTACGATCCATCATCTTTCTAAAAGCCAGATGTTTCCTCCACTTACACTAATACATCCAAAGGTAACTGCTCAGCTACTCGTGGACTGATATATACCTTATCATATACACATCACCTTCTCCACGGCCGTGTCCAGTTAAAGTACATTCATTTCAAATGTGCAGAATATGCCCAGAAAAGCTTATTGTGACATAATTGATAATAATAATGATCATTATAATCTTATACATTTTTCATTTATCCTTACTCTTGAGGTGTGTTGATTTCACAGTACCAAGTTTGGTGGAATGTGAATATCTTTTTGAAGCTGACACACAAAAATGATATGAATGCTGAACTTTAGAGGACACAACACACCAAGGTAAGAACATCAGGAATGATTTGTAAAATGCTCAAGCTTTTCTTTATTGCTTTAGTGTCCTCTAAGCTTTGTTGCTCAATTCCAACAATCGTATATTACGTGAGCGCATTATGCCATAATCGACACTTTACAGGAGTTAGTCTTGCAGAAAATTGGATTTTACCTGATCATTTTCTACCTCCTTAAGGTGAGAAATCTGAATACTGGCTACAACTTTCTACATGACCCTGCACTAAACGAGAGTAAATATCGCTGCAAACAAAATGTAAACTCTCAAACACTTTGAGCATATTTGGTATGTAGGACTGACCCATTGAGATTTAAAGATTTAATTTAAAAAATGATTAAATACATATAATTAAAATGAAAATCAGTGGACACTGTGACCTCCCCCCTGAAGACATACAGATGTGTAGACATAGATCTTAAACGTGCACTCTTAAAGTGTTCTATGGAGCTACATCACCTAACAATCAATAGATGGTTCTCATTTAAAGATGTGTGTGAAGAATTGTTCTAAAAATGTAGACATTATGTAAAAGCGTTGTACCGAAGGTTCCTAAATATATATGCGCAAGTGAATATTCCTGTGTTCAATATTGGCCAATTCTCACATTATCAGGATTGATTTTAAGGTTTATTTTGTCCATGAAAAATGTTTGGCCTGTATGGTTGCCTGTGGTGGGCACAAAGACTTACAGCCTGTGCTAGTTGAGCCCAATGACTGCATCTTATCAATATGCTGCCTTTACAAACTTACAGAGAATTTTCCACATGCCTGGAGAACCAAGGCTGGCCAGTGACACAGGAAACACAGGCAGGGGGCACCATTAATATACAATGGCATACAAGTATATCAGCAAGCAGCAAGCAGGAGGGGGTGGCTTAAAAGGGATTGCAAAAGGTCCTCAGGGCTCCCTGGACGGGTCAGGTGTTTCCTACATATCAGCTCGACTGTTAACCTATGAGTTCCTTGTAGTAGTGTCACCCTCATCAGGGACTAGCAGAAACCTACTGGGATGAGTATTGGACGGATGTGTTTTGGATGTTTACATGTATGATGCCCTGGGTTCAATCCCCGGCATCTCCACAAATGCTTTGTGGGCAGCGGTGGCCTAGTGGTTATGAAATTGGCCTTGGGACCTGAAGGTCGTAGGTTCAAGTTCTGGGGGGTGATACTGAGGTACCCTTGAGCAAGGTACAGTCCCACTACACTGCTCCCAGTTCATGTGTGTTGGGTTAAATGCAGAGGTCACAATTTGTTGTGGTGCTTGAATGTGTTCACGATGACAAATAGTCACTTTCACTTCACTGGAAGAAACTGCTGATGATGATGAACTGCTTAAAATACACATGTTCGATTTATCTCCGGAATTTGGTGTCGCCATTATATGCCAGATGTTCAGTAGCTGGAATTCATGTTATAGATGGTTTGGTGATATTTGGCAGCATGTGCAACTCAGCAAGGATACTTGGCTAGAAAACAGGCGCACACACACTAGTACATCATGTACCTGGATGGCCCTTTGATGCCCCTTTGAGTCCTGAGATTGATCGTTTACACTGGCTCCACAGTATAAGAACAGTTACAAAGATTCGTTTGTTTTAAGTACAAATCTCTGAATGTTGTTCTATTGCAATTTTCTGAGGTTGCCATTTTGGACTGCCGAGCTCAGCCAAAATCACAAAAAGAATTTTGAGCAGCATAAAACGACCATAACTGCTATGCCGTCTTGGCCAAAGCAAGATGGCCAAAGCAGGGCACAGAGAAAAGAGCACATATGTACATATTTCAGGGGAAACTTGCTTAATAGCCAGCAGTATCCTCATAAACATCATGAACAAATAAATAACATAATTAATCCCACTGAGTTAAAGTATAAAGCCAAAGGACGATGATTACAACAAAAAATATTAGCAAGTTATTCAAAAAGCCAATGACAGCTGGACAAATGCTCCTAAATCTGTTTCCCCTGCATTAACACAAGTAAAAGTCTGAAAGACCATCTGTAAGGCGGAACAGCCTGTAGCTGATTCTCTTCCATCTCAGAGCTACAGACTGAATCTCTTTTTACATATTCTGTCCCACTGATACCTTTGAAATGCTGTAATTCAGCTAAACCTTTTCTTATTCCTGGTCCAGGACCAGCTTTCATGTTTTTGTAGCACCACACCCCAAACCAAGTAATGAAGCTTTCAATAGCTTCCTTCACATTTAAGCTTCATGCAAACAACATTAACATGACAGTATTAACATAAGGGCCAATCTGTGTGAAGGTATACTTAAGGGGATTTACAGAGAACCCATAAAGCTTGTACCCTTGCTAAATGATCACAGGTGCTGAAGAAAAAGTGCTAATAGAGGGGAATGACTATCCCTACACTTGAAGACATTATCTTTGGTCTTCTTCATTGAAACATACATTTTCCTATGCATTAAATGCTGAACCACGGCTAATTAGGATTACTTTCACTTCCCATAATCTTGAGTATAGCTTCCTTCACTTCTCACTCTGTTTCTCAGTCATAGTACTCGCCATCATGCCCCGTGCCCTTATGGTCATTTAATTTGTTTAGGAACTTCATTACTACTGTTGCCTGTGTGCTGCCAGCCAGAGCACTAATTGCCTTACAATTTACAGAGTGTTCAGGGCCATTGCAGTTATATTTTACTGTCATTTACTGTGGTGTCACTTTTTCTTTTTTACCCATTTTTCTCAAATTTGCTCCTTGTCACATGATATGACAAACACTGAAAGGGTGAAGGATAGCGTGTGCTACCTCCAAGTCAAGTAAGTTGCACTATTGCTAACACAATGCATTGGAATCGACACACCTGGGGAGACGACTAAATGCCGTTTTTTTTAAAGTCAGCTCACATACCCCCACACTGGCAAATATCGCTCTGATTGGGGTAAGAGGAAGGGCTTTTCTATCTACCCATAGAGAGTAAGGGCAGTTGTGCTCTCTTGGACTCCTGGCATAGCATTACTGGGGCTTGTGGTTGCAGGCTCCCATGACAGAGCCCATGCACTGACCCCCTGGAGGGTCTTTCCTGCATATGTACAGATGTAATATATGACAAAGACCTCAGGAGGGGATTTGTTGTTAAAAACAAAACGCAATGTCATGCAAAGCAGAAAAAATTACAGTAAAGTTGAATTTTGCAATGACTATACTGAAAGATCTGGGCGCCTCATATGCCAGTGCATTAACTGGCTGCTATAAGCGAACCCCATCACAGAACAGCAGGCTGCTTTACATAAACGATTCACCAGCAACACTTCCTGGCTGCATCAACAGCAGTGACTCTATGCTGCTGGTGGAGGCTGAGTTGGGGTGGGCTTCGAAATGCCAGCGCGATAAAAGAATCAAACAAATAAATGCATTTGACTACAACGCAGTGACGCGCACACTGAGGAAAAATGATCCACAGATTACTAATTTAAACAAGGCCATGCAGAACAGAAACAACATTCCCAGCTTCTCACTGCTTAAATGCAGAGGTCACATTTCGTTGTGGTGCATTGTATGCTGTGCTGTGCTGTGGTGTGTTCACTCACTAACTCAGTCCTGAGATACAAAAGACAAAAAGACCTGGAAATGTCCCCAGGATGCTGGCAATGATGGCTGCTCAATGCCCCTAAATGAGGCTTCAAATCAGTGAAAGCAGCACCTGAAAAGCATGAGCCACTGTGTTTGTGCCTAAATCGGGATGATATCTGCTGTGTAGCTGATGTGCCACCAGCGTGGGGTCATGCAAAGGCAGATTGTGCACAGCACAGTGAAGCTGTTTTCCCTCACAGTCCTTCATGGGTTAAAGAACCTCGCAGCCAGAAACAAGAGTGTAGGTCACTGGAACAAGTGTGTGTGTGTGTGTGTGTGTGTGTGTGTGTGTGTGTGTGTGTGTGTGTGTGTGTGTGTGTGTGTGTGTGT
>JBBPDA010085314.1:0-12061 GCA_037974385.1 Arnoldichthys spilopterus
TCTCTTTTTCTCTCTCTCTCTCTGCCTCTCTCTCTCTCTCTCTCTCTCTCTCTCTCTCTCTATGTCTCTGTCTCTCTCTCTCTCTCTCTCTCTCTCTCTCGCTCTCTCTCTGTCTCCCTCTCTCTCTCTCTCTCTCTCTCTCTCTCTCTCTCTAGGTCTGCGTTCTTCATCTTCTGCTCGGAACAAAGACCAGCCATAAAAAGCGAGTACCCGAACTTGTCCATTGGCGAAATCGCCAAGAAGCTGGTGGAGATGTGGTCGAACCTCAGCAAGAAGGAGCGGTCGCCCTTCGAGCAGAAGGCCGTTCTGCTGCGCGAGAAATACGAGGTGATGCTTTGGTTGCAGCGCTGTTGGTGTTGGGTGTTGGGGTTCAGTGAGGAGGTCATGATTGGTTGGTGCTAAATTTGGGAAGCTTATGCTCTTTGTCTTGAACTAAGTGGCCAATCAAATCCCAGCCCCTGCTCCTGTGGCGCTAAAGCCAAGTTCACACTGGATTTGTGCCGTGCCGGATTTTTGTAGGAGCCGTATGCGATTCACCCGCCTCTGATTGGCTGTTGTTCTTTGTGAATCGCGTACGGCTCCTACAAATATCCGGCACGGCACAAATCCAGCTCCGGTGGCCGCCGAGGCCCTGCTCACGTTTGTGGCCCGTGTTGTGCAGGACGTGGCCGCGTATCGCGCCGGGGAGGAAGCTGCTAAGAGAGGACCCGCCCAGAACCAAGCCACGGGCTCCACCGAGCGGGCCAAGGCGGAGCCAGCACGGGAGGACGAGGAGGAGGACGAAGAGGACGAGGACGACTACGACGAGGACGAGGATGCCGACGAAGACGACTGAGCGGAGGCGCATGCTCGAGCTCTGCTACACTTATGCAGGATGACTGTGGATGAGTGTGGAGGTGTGTGTGAGAGAGCGAGTGTGTGTGTGTGTGTGTCCCTGGGTTCCGGATACGTGTACAGTGGTGTGGGGAATAAATGTTTTTCTTTTTTTTTTTTAACTCTGAACCAGCCTGAGCAATACCTGGGAGACAAAGAGGTTTTGATTTCTTTATTTTTATAAGAGTTTTTGCTTCTACGACGTGTAGAACCTTTTTTTAATAAAAGCTGTGTGATGATCCGCACTCGTTGTATGATCCGTGTGGCCTGGTCACTCCGCAGCGATTGGAGCCACTCCAGTTTATAACACACTATAACCACTAGGCCTCCAATGCCACAGCAGTGCCCTCAACAGCAGGAGGGACACACTCCGTATTAGGCAGGTGTTGCTAATATTCTGGCTGATAGAAAGGGGTCTATGGAGCTGCCAACACTGACCCCTGTTCACCACTGCACGCTCCTACGAGCATCAGAACTGGAGCAGTGGGAGACAGGGGTCTGGTCTGATGGACCACTTTTCCATCATGTGAGCGCACCAGGATGCACTGGGGGAAAAGGGCGAGGCAGCGGGGGCAGCGTGATGCTCTGGACAGTGTTCTGCTGGGTGATGTTCCTTCAACACATAGCACCTACATAACCACTGCTGCAGACCCAGGTTTACCCCTTCATGGCGACGCTGCCCCCTGGTGGCAGTGGCCTCTACCAGCAGGACGATGCTGCAGACTGCGACTGAGGAACGTCACGAAGATCTCACGGTGCCTCCAGAGCCGCTGGGGGCGGGGCCGTCGTCCTGTACCAGCGAAATCATTACATTTTTAAAAAATCAGTGTATTTATTTTAGTGATTACACCGTGTGTGACAGTAATAATGGGTCGGGGATTTTTTCTCCCCTGTGCGTTTCGTCGCCGGTGCTGCCAAACTGCGCCAAACGTTCGGCGGACGCGTGACGTCACTCGCGCCTCAGCCAATGGCATCGGCGTCGCTGCGCTTCAAAAGCAGCCCGACGCTCACGCAGCGCTGTTGAGGAGCAGACCGTTGCCTTAGTAACCGACCCGCTTCTTTCCGCCTCAGGACCGGAGTTTCATGGCCGATTGAGAGCGGGCTGCCTTTACCGAGTCTCAGCACTGCCCAACAGCCCCAGGTTGGTCTCGTACAGTGTGTGTGTGTGTGTGTAAGGGGGAGCGAGGGGGAGAGGGAGCGGCGCTGTGTGAGAGTAAACCCCGCTGTGTAAACAGCTGCAGAGCCGCTGCTGAAGCTGCACAACAGGCCGCGGCTGCTCGGGCTGTTGGATTAGGGTGAGAGTGTATATATTTATGGGGATTAAAAGTCATTTCGTAAGATTTAAGTCGTTTCTGTGCGTTTGTAGTGTCGCGCGGCCCTTTGTTGTGGAGAGCAGCGTTAGCTGTTATGCTAACCTGCTAGCTTAGCCTGGCCGTTAGCTCGCGGTGCTGCCTGACGACGCTCCGGCTCCGAGCCTCATTTAGAGGGAAACCAGAGCGGAGCCGCGGCGCTTTCTCCATATTCAGGGCGTTTTTGGGCGCAGTGCTGAGCTGATCTGCTATTTGTACCCGAAGGGTCCTGATGCTGGTCCGGGCTGGGGGGTTTGGGGGAGGGGAGGATTAAGCGGGAAAGAAAACCGAGAGGCTATTGTTCTGCTCAGCTAGCATTAGCAGCGGATGCTAACAGGTCGGTATTCCCACAATTAAAAACCTCCCTGAACGAGCTCAGGCACAAAATATCCCGAATAATGAACATTCACAAGATTAAAGTACCACAGAGCAGCAACACAGCGAGCAGAGGACGTGATTTATAGCGTTATAGACGCTTTCAGGCCTGTTTTCACTGGGTTGGGCCCAAGTGCACATGTGTTAAATATTACAAATCAAACGAACTACAGCTTTCTAAGGTTTAATTTTACACCATGTTATTTTCTAATAGTAAATAAAAGGCCTTAAATGCATATACTTGCTTTATATGTTTAAGTTAATTTTAACTTTGCTGAGCCTGAAATTACATTTATTTTTGTTTTTCAGAGCCATGGTGAAAGACGCGAACAAGCCGAAAGGCAGGACCTCTGCCTATGCCTTCTTCGTGCTGTCCTGCAGGGACAAGCTCAAGAAGACTAGCCCGGATACTCCGGTGAACTTCAAAAAGTTCTCCAAGAACTGCTCGGAACAGTGGAAGGTGAGCGCGTGTGCGGGGTCTCCGCTTCCTGGAGGAAGTTCTGTAGGTTTTGGGGGTAACCTGGGCCCTGTGATTGGTGGCTCATGCGCCTTCGTTGTATTTTGTAGGCTCTGACTGCATCCGAGAAGAAGACGTTCGAAGACCTGGCAAAGGCCGACAAGGCTCGCTATGACGAGGAGATGAAGAGCTACGTTCCCCCAAAAGGCATGGGCAAGCAGGGAAGGAAGAAGAAGGACCCTAATGCCCCTAAACGACCCCCGTAAGTTAGTGTTGGACACTTTGTTTTCTCACATACGTTCTAAAAGTATGGCTGAACGTTAATGAAAACGGCTTCGTAAGTTTTAAGAAGCTTCTTAGGGACCGTGAGTGAAAGAGGCTCATCATTCATTTCCAGACCCAAGACTGCTCTAACTCCTCTCTCTCGCTCGCTACAGGTCGGCCTTCTTCATCTTCTGTTCTGAACACAGACCCACAGTGAAGAGCGAGTACCCTAATTTGACCATTGGGGAAATCGCCAAGAAGCTGGGAGAGATGTGGTCCAAGCTGAGCACTAAGGACCGTTCACCCTTTGATCAGAAAGCTGTTCTGCTGCGTGAGAAATATGAGAAGGTAACATTTTCATTGCAGTGCAGTTTAGTGTGGTGAAAATGCTGTGTGGTTTTTAAGTCTGACAGCAATAAACAGGATCTGAGACGATCCTCTAACGCTGGTTACGGGATCCTCATCACTCGACTTTAATCCTGAACTAACACAGCACCACCTGCTGCTCCAGTGAACGCAGGTCGTTAAGCTGATAACGGATGAGAGATGATCTAGTGATGTTTCTACTCATTTGGTACGCGCTCCATCACTTAATGCTGTGTATTGTGCAGGATGTGGCTGCGTACCGCTCTGGAGGCACAGCGTCCAAGAGAGGACCGGGTCGACCCACGGGGTCCACTAAGAAAGCTCAGGCCGAACCTGACGATGATGACGATGAGGATGAAGAGGACGAAGACGAGGATGAGGAAGACGAGGAGGACGAAGACGACGACTAGAGGCCTTGTGTATGTGTGGGCTCTGCTACACTTATGCAGGATGACTGGGTGGAGTTTTTAGTGTGTCTGTGTGCGTGTGCATGTCTGGTTATTCATGTTGTCCATCGTTTCAGGATTCGTGTACAGTGGTGTGGGGAATAAACCTTTTCCTTTTTTAACTCTAAAACCGCCTGAGCAATAACATGGAAACAGTTTGATTTCTTTATTTTTATAAGAGTTTTTGTTTCTACAGCGTGTAGAGAACCTTTTTTTAATAAAGTTGTGATCTGATGCACTCTCCGTGGGATCTGTATGGCCGTTGACTTCAGTGATTAAAAATTCCTCTTTAAACAAGACTCCAGTTCATATTTGGGTGAATAGTTGTGTCCTCTGAATGTGCGCAACAGCTTAAGATGGTCGGACAGTTGAAGATCCTTGTTGACTCATCACTAGGTCGTCTTCGTCCTGGGGTAGGTCAAATAAACTACAGGGATTTTCTCAAACGGCCATGTCTTCATCCAGTAGTGGAAGAGTCGAGCGGCTCTTCTCGATCCTGTGGAACAGGAACAGCCCTGTGATGCTGACATGGAAGTTCTGCACGTGAAGCGTAACTGTGTGGCTGAAACGTGGCCTTGGTCTAATATACAGTGATGGTAAATAACACTGACAGGTGGCAGAGTTACCATTGTCCTGATTCTCTACCTGAAGTTCACATTTCTGCATTAATGTGTAAAATGTGAACCGTAGTTTGGTGTGAAGCTCTTTGTTCTACAGGGACATTCAGAGGCAAAGCAGTTGACATTGGTGGTGAATGGATCCAGACATCTGAAGAAGCAGATTAGTTCCCCAAAGTGATTTAGTTCAGATTCACTATTTTACATCAATGTTCCATAGAAATGTGGAGCTTCACTGGGGATTCGGAGGATGCGATGGTTTTGTGACGTCTGGTTCCACTCACCACCACTAAACAAATCCCAGTCTGCACCAGTTCACACCAAACCCACTGAAGTTTATTTCTATATCTCTATTACAACGAACATCTCAAAGCCATTTTACAAAGTCCAGGCCCAAGCCCCTACTGAGCAAGACGAAGCAAGGAAAAACTCAGAGCTAGAGGAAGAAACCAAGATGCCGTAGGGGAACCCGTCCTCCTCTGGTTGACACTGGATGGTCTCAGTTTATGAAGGCGGCACTAGTTCAGGTTCACAAGCTCATGGTGAAGGTGTTTGCTTAAGCAAAGTCAGATTTCTGCTTCAGGTGAATTATAGTACAGGTAAATGTTGGGTTTCCTACATTACTGAGCAGAGTAATGGGACACTCAAAAAATTCCCAGCAGCAACATCTGATCTAGAACAAATATTTATACCTGTTCACAATGCACATTATAGTACACTGACCGGCCACCTCAACACCAGTGAAGCGAGGAACATTGTAGTGTAAGGGGTGTGACATTATGCAGCAGGTGAAGTCAGTTCTTGAAGTCAATGTGCTGGAAGCAGGAGGGTAAGGATCTGAGCCACCTTGACGAGTGATGTTCTAGAGTCAGAACACACAGTGCAGCACAGTCACAGCTGGTCTTAATGTTCTGGCTGATTGATTCCTGCACCAGTTCCATGTCGTATAAGAACACATTCACAAGTCTGTTCTAATAGAAAAGATTTTATTTACAAATTTCATTTGGTTTTCAGGTGAAAAACAGCAGAAGTGATTAAAGAGTAAAAAAATGGGGAAAAAGAGAAGTTGAACAAGACCAGAACGTTCTTTTAAAAAACACCTCAGTGACGTCTATACTCCACTGTTAAAAACACTCGACTGGCAGCGACTGTGCCGTACAGGTGGAGTACACACGCAAACATCTAACACACACACACACGTCTCTCACACAATCACACACGCGCATCAAGGCAGATATTACACAGATCAATCATCATCTTCCTCATCCTCGTCTTCGTCCTCTGGGTCTCTTTTCCTTTTCTCTCCTTTGCTCTCCTCCTCGTCTGCAGAAACAGATCAGATCAAAATTAAAGTGAAAGTAACGGTTTGTCATTGTGAACACACTCAAGCACCACAATGAAATGTGACCTCTGCATTTAACCCATCGCAGCTACCAACAGTGCCCGGGGAGCAGTGTAGTGGGACAGTACTTTGCTCAATGGAACCCCAGTGGTGCCCAGGGACTCGAACCTTCGACCTTCAGTTCACAAGGGCAACGTCCTCACCACTGGGCCTTCACTGCCCACAGGTGCTTAAAATGACTAATGTCTGTAAATACACTGCCCAAAAACTGACACTCAGCAGCAGCAGACTCACACTCAGAAATATGAATTATGGGCCAAATCTATATGACCAATCATACAGCGGAGTTCTCTGAAGCACCAGGCTGAAGATCCACACTGCGCTTTACAGCAAGTCTCACATATGATACAAACATAGTCATGGTCACTACACCAGTGCAGAGACACTGCCCAGCGCTGTAATCTCCCAGTGACCAAACCACTTCCCACAAACTTTACACTGCAGGTGAAACTAACGTGAAACGTGTGAGTTATGGACCTGCACTTTAACTAATGAGCCTACACACTAATGTTCCAGGTTCCACTTACCATCTTCATCATCTTCCTCATCATCATCCTCATCATCTACCTCTTCTTCCTGACCAGAGTCTTCCTCCTGAGAGAGAGCGACACACACAGAGAGAGGGAGAGAGAGAGACAGAGAAAGAAAAAGATTTCAGCTCAATCAGAGAGAGGGAGTTTCTCAGTCCACATTTTGTTTTTTTTGAGGACTGTAAACAACCTGATCCCAGTAAATTAAACTATAAGAGCAATAAAATATATGATTATAATAATGACAGATTCTTTATGAGCTTTTGGTGGATGCAGTAGTTCAGTGCTTTAACAGACTGGACTGTGAGGTAATGTGTAATAATTAACATTAACGTACGTTGTGGGTAAACTGAGACACTTTCACGTTAATCTGGTAGTGCTGAGGCTTGAAACCCCGCAGCAGATGTTCAGAGACATACAGCTACAGAAATGTGGGTCTAATGCTGCATGATGTACCTCATCTCCACTCACATCTTCATCCTCCTCATCCTCATCATCGAAATCCTCCTCTTCTCCATCTTCATCGTCGTCCTCCTCCTCTCCCTCAGAGTTCACTTCAGAGATGAGAAAATATATGTTATTCTCACTTTCAGCACGTGTCAAAAACAATCGTTTTGCTTTATCATATAAAGGTTAATGTGAGTGTTTGGGGAAACGCACACTAGAAAGTACGCAGGGGTAAAGAAGAGACAGAGAGGGACCAGTGTTTTTCTGCTCATTGGACTATATCAGTCTGTCCATATGGGCTTCCGGGACTTCTAGTGCCCTCCGGACATCACTGTGGAAGATTTACTGCCCAAAGTTTAAAGTGAGAATCTAACCTTCATCTTCATCCTCCTCGCCTCCCTCTCCATCCGAGTCAGACACCTCTCTGTCCTCAGGGTCATAGCCGTCCAGGTAGGTGATCTGTGGAAGGAGCTTGAACACACTTCCTCTGTAGTCATCCAGGGTTGTGACCTCACAGTTAAAAAGGTCAAGACTCTTCAGACGATTCAAGTTTCTCTGGAGGAGAATCATATTACACAGGAACTGAAAAAACTGCCATTAGGTCCTGCAGATCTTTACAGAACTCATTAAAGTCATTTTCAGTATGTATTTGACCATTTGGTCTTGCTGTAGCGTATACAGTTTATACATAGTCTTACACGTGTTAATTCACAGCGGCACTACCTACATTTATAAATGTTTATGTATTAACATCTGTATTTATCTACATGCAGGGGTAAACCAATATGGGACTGATGTCAATATCTGGAATATGGGTTTAAAATGTACGGCTCACCAGGGGTTCGAGGGTGGACAGGTCCTTAAGTTTGTTTCCACTGAGGTTGAGGTGTGTAAGGTTAGGAAGTTTATCTGCCAGAACTTCGAGTCCTCCAGAGATTCGGTTGTCACTCAACTCCAGCTGTTCACAGAGCAAGTAAACCAGAAATTGAGAGAGCTGCACCAGGGTCAGAACTAAGACTTGAGTTTAAACTAAAGAAACAATACACTATCACTAATGAAGCGACTTAAGCTTAAAGCTCAGACTAAGGAAACAGCTTGCGTTCTGATCTTCTGAAAACTACAAATCCTAGAAAAGAACTTTGGCCGACAGAAAAACACACACAATTGCATTAGTAATGGTAGACAGTGACCATCCTGTCTGTGCACTCTCACCTTTTTCAGTTTGGCTAGTTTCGGAAGGTTAGCGATAGACGTCAGGCCAACGTTGATCAAACTAAGGAACTCTAGATTCACAAAGTCTGCAGTGAGGCCCTCGATCTTCCCCTCGTCTGACCGACAGTTATCCAGAACCAGCTCCCTGACCTGAGAGTAAACAAACACGAACATACAGTTAAAAACTGTGTGTGTGTGTAAGAAAGTGAGAAATACCAGTTAGTTCCAGTCTCACAGTGTGACTGGTTGAGAGAAATTTTACCAGTACTGGCACCATTTTCAGTAATGCCACTCAGCCTTATCCACTTGTACACTACCAATGACCAACAGCATCTTCTCGTTTAAAGAAACTGGTATTTCTGGGACATGTAATTACCCTCGTTTTCTTACACAATCAGTCATCGCTGAACAACTATTTGGTTTCTATATCAAAACCAGAATCTGAAAAAACAATTTTCAAACAGCATGAGCTGTAATATTAATTATATCACGAATAAATGAACACAGAGTCAATAACAACATCTAATAATGCTGGTCTCCTCGTGACAGGATAAATACATTAAAACAGTAAAACAATCACAAAATGGGCAGATCTTTCATCCACTGTGATGTACAGAAACCATTAAGCCCTAAAATCGAGATCTTTGACATTCCCCTGATTTAAAAACAGTTTTATTTTGTTGGGTGAAGTTAAACTCAGATTTACAATGATCCCATACGCTCAGATCTGCATCTGTGCAGAAACGGGACTAAGGAGATCACATGCCGTCGATGACAGCGGGAGGACTTCTGTGAAAAACATGTCAAACTTCATGTTCGCCTCAGGCTGGAGACACGACTGTCCAACAGCGAACAAGCCCCTCAGTGTGCTGAAGTGATCAGATCAGCCTCTCAGCTGAGCAGACCAGGCCACGGCCGGGGCCTCAAACATTCCTGCTACTGAGGGTTTAGATTAGGTGGTGCACACGAGGCACACAGGGTGACGAGCGCAGCTCTAGGTTCGGAGTTACTGTAAAACAACACAAGTCTTAAACACTTAAAGCCCTGATTGGCCAATCGGTCTCTCCAGGGTCCAATACTTTACACTTTGAACATGTTCTACTCCACATATTCTCCATCATGATGGTGAAAATTTTTTATTAAAAAATCATTACACAAACGCTGTTTAGTAGAATTTGTTTCTAAGATTGATGTTTGCAAATGATCTCTTTTATTTTAAGATAATTTTCTACTGATTGACTGTTTAGACGGGTGTGATGGTACATCTCCACACTTTTACACACTGTAAAGCTGTAGAATACTGCAGAAAGTCCAGATATGAGCTGTTTAACACTGAAAACATCACAATCACAATCTAAAGCCCCACAATCACAACACAGATTTAATTCCCTGTTAATATAAATATCCACTTTTCTGTGAGGAAAAGTTACTCAGGACAGTTTTTAGGAACCTGTTTTGGAAAACTGTCCCCGTGAGGTTTTTGCGAATACCTCTTATGATGAAGAAAAGTGCAGTTTTACTGATTAAACACCGTGTTCACGGAGTTTTTCTATATGTGCAGCCCCTCAGGGAACAGTTCGGTCCCTTTTCGATCGAAAACAGTCATTTACTTTAACTTTTAATCAAAAACAGGATACATGGCCGTTTTAAAAAACATTAGAGATGGATCCGAACATTTTTCACCAAAAATTTACCTCAGAAAACGCAGGAAAATAAACACTAGACGCTATACGCGTAGAATTTAGAAACATTTCTCCTCAGAGGACTGAAAAGCTTTAGAAACTGTCGCTTTTAGCACGGAATATAACTGTACGTGCTCATACGATGGCGAAACAACGTAAAAATTCAGGTTTATATCGAAGAAATACCTCCGAAAGCGAAGTTGTAAAAGTTAGCCTGGCTGCTTACCGACCGGCGCTGCGACCTCACAGTGTAATGCTAATGGCGGGAAGAGGCTAAGCTAACCGCTAACTTCAGATAGCTTTACAAGGTTTTGGAACCAAACGTCATAAAATATATTTTTATAGCTCTAAAAATGCAGAGGAGCGGTTTAATCCCAACATTATTCTCCAAATAATAGTAGTTTAGCCTTTAAACAAAGATAAGATTCTTGTAGGTTTCGGATCGTTCCACCTTAAGCGCTCGAGCAGTTACAGTTAAATCCTGCAGCATTTAAGGTGGAGCGGGGAGATTCAGACAAGAAGCTCATTCATAGCGATAAGCAGCGGTGTAAAGTACGGAATCGCACTACACGCTGACGAACTTCACGAAAGCCACAGTTCCTGCTTTTGATGAGACATTTTAACACCATGTGGCACCAAACAGGCGACAACACAAGTTCTAGACCGAACTAAAGGCGCTCACTACTCATACTCACGTCTGAGGGAGTCCGGTTCCGGAGCTCCAGGTGGATCCTCTTCTTCATGTCCATGTTTCCAGAGCGCGAGTTCTTCCTAAATTACAGCAGGGGCGAGTTAGTTCACGACAAAGAAACTGAGCAGACACACGCACACAAAGGCAGCAGGCAAGCGCAGGCAGAAGAACCGCGAGAAATCGAATGAGTGTTCGGGCTCAATAACGCCGCCTGGCGAGAACTACAGGGATTAGCCAGGGTTTCATTATAAACGGCGCCATCTCGTGGCAAAAATAGAAAACTGCGGCAAAGAAAATTTATTACAGAATTTATTACACGCATGACAACACAATAATATAATATAATATAGTGTAATATAATATAATGAGGTCAGTGATTTTAAAGGGTTCGTTTTTGTAAAAGCACTGTCTTTCACTAATTCCTAAAGACACACAAGTGAGGGATTATTTGTCATTGTGAACACACCACCGGAACAGCACAACCAAACGTGACCTCTACATTTAGCCCATTGGGGGCGGTACCTTGTTCACTGAACCTCAGTGGTGCTGGTTCAGGGTTTGAACCAGCGACCTTCAGGTCACAGGGGGGAACGGTTACACCACCACTGCACAGGTCAATAGTACCTGATTCAGATTCAAGCAGCTCATTAATCACATGCCCAGTTATGCCTGTAAAAGAAGTACTGAGGAAAGTTTGGACTAGAAGCCAGTTTCATGGCGCTACATCAACGCCAAAACTACATCACACAGTGAAAAAAACTCATCAGCGAGGTTTTAACGTGTTGCGGGTGTAAATTTCCGAGCACAAAGAAAAGCACTGGGTGTGCAGTCATGATCATTTGGCGCCCAAACTGTCTTTATTCTTTCCCGACTGTGTTCTTCTCTCGTGCTACAAGCAAATTCCCTACGACCAGCGTTTCTGCTCCAGTTTCCACACATAGGGGCTGACCGGTGGAGGGCGGGGCCTTGGGCGGGGCCCTGGGCGGTTCTGCTTGAGGATAATATTGGCTAATGGATCCGGGTGTTGTGATTGGCTGCAGTCTGTGGGCGGATTCTTCAGAAGAAACAACATGGCGGACGGAGAGCAGCGCAGACAGGCCGGTGAAAAGCGAACAGTACTATAAACATCAATGTTCAGGCCGAACACATTTATTAAGGACACACTCAGTGATTCTCGTTGGCCCACACACCTCTGACCCCAACTCAACACACAAACAAACAGTTACAGAGTGCAGCGATGGTGAGTCCTGCACTGCTGGTGGACAGTGGAGCCTGAACTGAAGGTTGCAGGTTCGAGTCCCTGGGCACCACTGAGGTTCCCTTGAGTAAGGTACCGTCCCGCTACACTGC
>JBBPDA010085345.1:0-12058 GCA_037974385.1 Arnoldichthys spilopterus
TGTTGCCCTGCGATGGGTGGAGCCTCCTGTCCTGGGTGAACCCCGCCTTAGGCCCACAGTCAGCTGGGATTGGCTCCGGCTTCCCCGCGACCCGGGGACAGAAGAAGTGGTTTAAAAAAATGGATGGATGAATGTTCCTTATTTTCATTTTTTTAAATTTCATTTTATACCTTTTTTACGTTTCATCATCTGTTTTTTATTTTATTCTGATTTGTATATTTCGCTCTTTTACACCATCGTCTTATACTATTTATACGTCAGTCCTCTACACAAAAACCCCCACAACACACGAAACTGCTGCAATCATCATTTTGCACAATATATTTATTATTATATTCACAGTGTAATGCAATCAATGCCCAGTGTGCAATAACGTATGTATATACAGTAGGGATGTATTTGTGTATGTATATATAAGGATGTATATATTTGTATCTTTCAGCTGCTGTAATGAGCAAGTAATGGCCAGTGGAGGCCTAGTGGTTAGGACGCTGCCTTTGGGACCTTGCCCTTGACACCTCACTATTCGTAGACCCTGAAACCACTTGGCCAAGACTAAACAGATCATTTTAGACTAAACGTCTCTTCGCATCTGCGTTAATCTCCAATCGAGGACACTCTACTCCGTAAGAACCCAGACTTTTCGGCGCTACTGCCCCCCATGATGGTCACAACCGGCTGAAACTGGTTCCATATGTAACAAACACCCACAGTCTTAGAGTTGCTATATAATCTCTGGGTAACGATTATTCAGGGCCCAGAGGTCTTCAATGGCTTTTTGAGACTCTGTGCTTCTGATTTTCCTGCCTAACACTCGTCTTTGGGACGTCCCACTCCCTTAAATAAAACCTTAAAAAAGAAACACTGGTGAACCCTGACCTCTCCTTGAAGACACTTATTGGATGGTAACTGTAAATAAAGGGAATCACAGTGTATTCAGCCGTTTGTGGGTTTTGCTTTGGACGAATTCATGCTTACAACCCGGATAAACAGCGCTACATCTCATTTTCTCTGACACGCAGTTGGACGCACTAGCTCACGACACTGTGTGTGTTTATAAAGCCAGTACAGCTAAAGTGTCCATACTGTTCAGACAATCACGCATGAGCCAGATGACGGCCGGTAAAGCCGCCCCGCGTTCCAGCTGAGAATGAGGCGCCTGTAGCTGAGAGTTACACAGAAAGAAAGGCCCGTTTACCTGTTCGGAGCTGAGGTCCAGGAGGTGCCAGATTGGGCGAAACGACAAAGAAAAAGAAGAGAAAAAACAACACAAGGCCCAAGAGCAGCCTTAACCACACTCATAGCTGCAACAGGCTGATGTCCAGCTGACCCCAGGGGCCAGACGTGGCCCACAATCCCTTGATGATGTCAGTGAGGGGTAAATGATTGACAAGAAGTAAACACTTTTGTCATTTTAGGCACAGTGAGACAGTGAGGGTGTTCCTGTAACGCTCCGCCTCCCGGTAAATACCTGAAGCACATTTTAAAATAACAAAAACGTCACTTTAATTCTTTAAAAAAAAATAAATGTGTAAATGTGTAAATGTGTCTGGACACCAGAGCTCCTGACCGGCCACCAGCAGGTTTGTCCAAATCTGTAAGGGCTTGAGAATCACAAGATTTCTGACCTTTCATCTGAAGCAGGTCCAGTTAAAGGACCCCTGTCTTCCTCAACACCCTCCCCCTCCCCCCATGAGGTTCATTTGTGACATCACAGGCTGTTTTTACCACTCTGCTACTTTTTAAATTTTTATCTTTTTTTTTACTGCTATTTTTCTGTGTGATAATAATAAACAACACTAAGACTGAACAGAACGTTGTTTTTGTAACACTGTTTACACGCTTTCAAAGTATGTTCAAGTTTAAATTCGCTTTTCCATTAACTGTTCAAATAAAAATAAATGATAAATATAAATAAATAAATAAATACAAACAAACAAACAAATAAACAAATAGCAATAAATAAATAAATAAATACGAATAAGTAAAAAATGAAGAAATACATAAATATATAAATAAATACAAACAAATAAATGAATACATAAATATATAAATACATAAATAAATACAAATAAATAAATAAATACAAATAAATGAAGAAATAAATAAATAAATAGACAAAGCGCTGTCATATTAACGCATCCAGGCCGCGTCTCCTGGCGTCACGTGTTGTTGTATTTTTTTAATCTGAAAACGCGCAGGAACGCGACCAGACACAAGGGCGCGCACGCGCGGCAGCTGTTGCTCGGGACGCGCGCAGTTGGCGATTTTAAAAAGGCGCGCGCCCGCCCGCTCGCGTTCCCCACCGTTTGGTTTGTGTGAGCGCTGCCCGGAGTCGCGGCTCTGCGGTCAAACCGGGGGGAAATAGCTGTTGATGTACGAGAACGAGGCGCGGAGACCAATGTAAACACGGCAGGACGATGGTAAGAGCGGTTTTCATGGCAACTCCCGATTTATCACTATAAATGGTAAATAAATGGTCGCACTTTGGAAAAAGCAACACAAAACGTTCTAGATTTCCCCAGTTTTTATATTTTTATTTTGTATTCACCAATATGAGTTTATATTTTTATATTACTCTCTAGAGTTGGCAGTAACTGGCTGGCTGGGGTGTTTGGCTAGCTGGGGTGTTTGGCTGGCTGGGGTGTTTGGCTGGCTGGGGTGTTTGGCTGGCTGGGGTGTTTGGCTGGCTGGGGTGTTTGGCTAGCTGGGGTGTTTGGCTGGCTGGGGTGTTTGGCTAGCTGGGGTGTTTGGCTGGCTGGGGTGTTTGGCTGGCTGGGGTGTTTGGCTAGCTGGGGTGTTTGGCAGGCTAGGGCGTTTGGCTAGCTGGGGTGTTTGGCTGCCTGGAGTGTTTGGCTAGCTGCAGTGTGTGGCTGGCTGGGGTGTTTGGCTGGCTGGAATGTTTGGCTGGCTGGAATGTTTGGCTGGCTGGAATGTTTGGCTGGCTGGGGCGTTTGGCTGGCTGTGGCGTGTGGCTAGCTGGGGTGTTTGGCTGGCTGGGGCGTTTGGCTGGCTGGGGCGTTTGGCTGGCTGGGGCGTTTGGCTGGCTGGGGCGTTTGGCTGGCTGGGGTATTTGGATGGCTGCGGCGTGTGGCTAGCTGGGGTGTTTGGCTGGCTGGGGTATTTGGATGGCTGCGGCGTGTGGCTAGCTGGAATGTTTGGCTAGCTGGGGCGTTTGGCTGTGATGGTGATGTTTGGTCTTTTTTTTTGGGGGGGGTGGTGTTGGTGGTATTAACATGTGCTTGACCCGTTTAAGTGACTTTTCTGTTTCCAATCCAACTCCAGGAGACGGCTATTGACTTCAAATCCCTGCGGGCCAAGTTTCAAGAGGAACTTCAGTCTAAGGAGAGGCCCACTGTCCCTCACAAACCCAGACGCTTCCCTCTTCCAGCAGGGGGCGTCCCCTCGCCGTTCATTAGCCTCAGCTCTACCAGACAAGAGGGCCACCCTGCCGGCTGTCCAGATGCGTCGGGAGACGACCACAGGGTGGCGCCAGGCAAGCGTCCCGTTTCAGTGCCGCCGTGCTTTTTCCACCACGGGAGTGACGGGGGTGGCGTCGGCGCCAGGCTTTCCTCAAAAGAACGCCACCCGCCCGAAGTCCTTCCGGCCCCTCTTCCTCTGGAGCCGGAGCACGAGCCCATCGACCCGGCGACGTCGTCGATCAAGTGCAAGAAGAAAGCCATGCCGACGCCGTTCAAGCCCACCAAGTTCTCCAGGTGCATCAAGGATATTCTAGAAGGGGCTGGTGAGCACGCTGAACCGGACCACAACCCTCGGTCTCCAGGGGCCACCCCTGCTGGGCCAAACGGTTTCAGCCATCACAATGGGGGGTCAAACTGTGGGTCGCCATGTTCAAGCCCAGAGCAGCCGGTGACTCCTCCGTCCTCCGCTCTGATGGGCGTCACCCAGGTCCTGAGCACTCTGGAGAAAGCCAAGAAGAAGTTCTCGCCGAAGAATCTGCTGGTGTACGCCAGACCCAAGAGCTTCTACACTAGTAGATGCCCCCCAGAGAGCCCTCCCCCTTCTGCGGACTGTGAAAATGTTCACCATGAGATGGAGACCAGTTTGTTGCGGTCAGGGTGCCACCCGGGTACCTCGCCTACCGATGACACCTCATCACTGCAGGTCAATGGATTAACTGCTGGTAAGTTTTCGGGTTCTTGATGGTCCATCGGTCTCCTGGAAGGGCCCAGGTTTCTTGACATTGCTGATTGTCTAGTAGTTAAGTGAGTGGTTGTACCGTCTCTTCAGGCATTGCACAAGTTCCTAGACCCGGACTAATTGTAAGGCTGCGATGAGAAGAATATTTCATGGTGAAAAATACTAGTAATCTGCGTCTCCAATCCCAGGTGAACCGTTCGTTATGTTCTGTTCTGTGGACGTTTAACCATGTACTTGTTTGTTTAGTGGCGGCAACTGGGTTGAACGTCAATGGAGATGTGCAGCCTGAGATGCCCGACGCTCCTCCGGCCCTCAAACCCCTGCCAGACATGGCATCTCTGGGGCCTGTGCCCGAGAAACCACGCAGACCCCCGCAGGTGGACCTCAGCCCATACGCTCACATGCCTGAGCGTGAAAGCAGGACCGAGTTGCCCTCCGCGAGTAAGCAGCTGTTTTTGACGAAACTGTCTATTTTGGACAAAACAGTAGTTATTTCATTACACTGGCACCCGTCAGGGCGGTGGGATCTCTTAGGCAGTGAGTGAACAGTCAGTTCTTGAGGTTAAGGTGGAAAAATGGGCGAGAAGACTGTGAAGGCTAGACGACTGAGCTGCTCCAAAACAGCCAGGTCTTGTGGAGAGTTCCAGGTGTGCACTAGTTAGTGTCTTCCGAAAGTGATCCAAGGAAGGAAAAGCTGGTGAATCGGTGACCGGGTCATGGGCACCCAAGGCTCACTGATGCATGTGGGGAGTGAAGGCTGGCCTGTCTGGTCCACAGAAGAGCTACTGTGGTGTAAAATGATGCGGACTCTGACAGAAAGGGGTCAGAACACACAGTGGGACCTACTCATGGCTGATCTGCGTATGGTGGTGTTGGACCAATGATTTGTTGTGGGAGTACAAACCTACACTTTAGGTTACGCATGGTTGTTTGCTTTACTGACCAGGCCATATTTAAATTTTTTCCCTTATGAAGGATGTAAAACAGGGGTCGTTCATATTTATTTGCATATGGCTGAACATGATCTAATGTGCCAGCTACTGATCTTCACTTGTAGCATCTTGTAGCTTTTGTAGCTAAAGAGATGTGGCTTGTTGATTATTCAGATTCAGCTCGGCCAGTCCAAAAATGGAAAATTATTGCTCTTTAGTCAGATACTTTATAGTGTATAAAAAATTCTTAACACTATATACTATATTAAATATATAATGTGTAAACAGCTGCATCAACACTATTGTGCTTCGCATTTACAGCATTTAGCAGAAGCTCTTATCCAGAGCAACGAACAGCGCATTGTAGTCCAGGTCTGTTCTTCTGTCTGTAGGGCTCCACTCAACAGCCAACGTTCTAATGAGATACTACATGCGGAGTTACACCATTACGAACCCTGACGACCCTGTAAACCCAAAAGACCATAAAGTATATGAGTAAACAATAGACAGTAGCAGTAAATGCGAAATAAATATGAGGCTGGTTCGTTTCCAAGATATTCCTTGAGGTGGTGGTGTCGTCGTTTGAAGACCGTAGTTTTGACTCCGTAGTTTTGATGGCAAGAGGAAGTTCATTCCACCACTGAGGAACCAGGACTGCTTGATCATAGCTGATCGATGAGGAGGCGCAGCTCCATTCTTGGCCTTGAAAGCAAGTGTCCGTGTTTTTAAAGAGGTTAACGGTCAAGCAACTGTAGCGCAGTCGCGTTCAGACCTCGTAAATACGTTTACAAGCCACAGATGGTCAAAATCCCACCACTGGAACAAAGCCTTGGTGTTTTTTCCCACCAAACAGATGGTCTTGAAGGAAAACTTTCCTAAAATGTCAATATCTATATATAAATGTGTTGTTGGACCATTGTATTGGTCTGTTAATTCTGAAATGATCTCAATGTAAAGGAGAGAATTTTTAGACTTGTTTTGTGTTTGTGGAGATAAATCCTGAATATCTTTTTCGTTTCTACTAGAGCTGGATTACGTTCCTGCCACGAATCCAGAAAGTGCAGCTTTGCCGCTGCCTCCTGAGTTCGAGGCTCCAGAGTTTCCCGATTTCGAGGCTTCTGTGCTTGAAGCGTTAAGCAGCAACCTCATCAACCTTGCAGCCCTGGAACTGGAAGCGACTGAATTGGAAGCTCCACCACCGGACGACTTGCTTCCTCCACCTGAACCAGAAGAGGCCAATAACGCGTACGTTCAGGATCCTCACGAGGAGGTTCTTCAGAAGCACATGGCGTATCCCGCTGGTCCTGAACACTGGACAAGTTCTCAGTCGGGCTCAGCGCTGCAGTCTGAGGCGCCCAAGCCTGCGTCCTCAGATATGTCCATGAACGGAGCTCATAACGTAGCGGCGGATTCCTACAGTAGCGAACTTCCTTCAGAGAGGTGAGAGGGCAGATGTTTCGTTCAGCCCACATGCAAAACTAAGCTACAGAAATGGCCTATTCTGAATCATGATGTAATGAAAAACAGCACATTTGCATATAAGCAACTATTCAGCATACAGCAGAAATATGGAATATGGCCACGTAAAATATTGGTTTTGAGACATAAACCCACTATGAAGCTAAAGAAGCCCAAAAAACCCTAGAAACCTGTAAAATATATCGTTTATTTTACTGTTCCTTCATAACGTTTCATCATAGGTTCTTAGCAAAGATTTCAAAATTGTCAATTTGTTTTTTGGCCAATGGTTTGTCTAGAAAGGTTTTCTGGAATGTAGCTGATCAGCCAAGGCAGGTTTGGTGTCTTAAAAAGTCTTAAATTGTCTAAAATTGAACTCAAGGCCTTGAAAAGACTAAAACATGACGTTTTTATGCACTAGGTCTTCAATAGCTTACATTTTGGTCTTAAATGTCTATTTTAATGCTATTTCTGTCATAGGGGGTAATGGTGGCCTAATGGTTAAGATCTTGGAGAAGGTTGTAGTCCTGTTCACAAGGCCAAGTTTCTAACCGTTAGGCCACTACTGCCCACCAGTGTGAATAAATTAGCTTATTTTGTTAGTAATCCGATTTTCTTTAATGCCATTTCTGCGTTTTACCAACGTGGACACGAAATCGGTCTTAAATTCATTCGTAACGGTCTTAAAAAGGTCCTAAGTCTTAAATTTAACTGAAATTTTCTTTAGGTTTAACACTGGATTTTTGGATAAACTGGTTCCAAATATTTATTCATCGATTTCTTTGCTAATTTGTCTTATTTAATGATGCATTTTTTTTTTGGCGACTGCCCACTCTGATGGCATTGTCGTCCACAAGATGGCGCCAGATCTTCTGTTGTGTCACAGCGGAGATTGGAATGCAAGTTAGTCTTGTTTACAACCCCTTCATAGCTTTAGTGCAAATCTGCGGCACAAAGGAGAACCCTTACGCAAAACATCTTAGCTGATCGTTTTGGATCGTAGGAAAGCTGTCAATCATATTCCAGTATGAGGGATGATCGCTGGTCCTGGACCATCACCGAGGCGCTGATGGTTTGAGCTGTGAAGTGATTACGGGTTCTAATCCTTTGTCTTTGCGTTTTTCTTAGCTTCAGTCAGCAGGGAGAAGCTTACGACGCTTGCGACAACGTCTATGAAGAGGTGGAGACGGTCACCAAGTTTCATTTTGCCCAAAACTCTCGCAAACGTAAAGGACCTCCAAAGAGTAAGTGTGCATGAACTGGCCTACGGTCCAGTAATACTGCCAGTGCCAAAGGATTTATCCATCTGGAGTACAGCCCCCAACAGTGTAGCTAGCCCCCATTAGTCAGCATTATTGAGTTAGCATTAGCATTAGCAGAATTAACTGGATCAGCTACCTTCACTTGGGATAAAACCCAACATTTTTTGTTACTGCTGTCTGGTGTCGACCAATGGAGAGGATGGGTTCCTCCCGAGGTTTCTTCCTACAGCTTAGTTTTTCCTGCCTCTGTCGCCTTTGGCTCTTTGGGGCTCGTACCCGGTTTCTGTAAAGCCGCTGTGTGACAACGTCAGTTGTAAAAGGTGCTATACAAATAAACTTGACTTGAGCAAACCTACTAAAGATGCTGGCAGGCCTGTTGCAACTACATATTCTAGGGCTGGTCGATTACTGCAAAAATCATAATCATGATTATTTTGGTCACTGTTGAGATTCTGATTATTCTACACGATTACTCGCTGCCTTCGGAAGGATTACAGCTAATAAACGTTTCAGAAAATGGTCTTTTTTAAAGGGAATTTTCTAAAACTTCAATGAGAAGTCAACTCAAAGACTCTTGTGCCATCACAAGCGTCGTCTAGAGTGGGCCCCGATCATCTCCGCCAAAGCCGAAAATCTGAAAAACTCTGTGGAATCCAGAAGCAGCACAATTCTCATTTTGTCTGGATGATCTTTTCATGATCAGAATCCATAATCCTAATTGGAAAGCACAGACTTGCACAGCCCTAGCAGCTAAACCCTCCTGGTTTGCCTGGCATGGTTGAGGTCAGTGATCTTTTGGCTACAGCAGTCTGTTTGTTTGTGTCGTCAGATCCCTACGCTGATACTCCAGTGGTGAGTTTCCGGTTTCCTTCCTTTCCTCAAACGCCCCGTAAGACGTCCAAGGTGGAGGTCATTCGTTTTCCCGATCGTTTAAATCTTTCCTACAGAAAGAGGAATCGCGCAAGAGCCTCCGGCGCGGAACGCAGTGGTATGTCAGCCTCGCTCTAGTGTCACCAGGGTTCTTTGATGCATGTGGTCAGTAGGTGGTTGGTCATTTTTAACAGGGGATGGTCTAGTGGTCACGGACACCAGGGATATGCATTTGGTCGTTTTGCTAGCAATGGGGATGGCATTGCCACCATCCTCAACTGTTCTCCTGTTTTTTTTATCTGAAGGGCTAGTGCAGCTGTTGAACCCAATGCTGTAAATCCTACTCACTGGGACAGGTACTACAGTATATTTCCTTTTTTACTGGAAGCACTTTACCTCAGTGGAATATTTCCACCTTGGACTGCACGGAATATCTTTAGCCGATTAGCACGATTAGCCTTTGCGGCATCGCTGAACTTAAGACGTTTTGTAAAATGCCATAAAAGTGAAACCAACATCGAATTAAACTGACAGAAGTGCAAAGAAATGACCACGTTTTGGCCGACCAACTTGACAACCTGCAACATACTCAAAAGGCAAAAGTGTTCAGTGTTTGCAAGCAATGATGGACCATGGCTCTCCACTTTGGCAATTCCCTCGCCAGATTTGGCACAAAGAGGAGTCTTTCACCGTCTACAGTTCATAATATCTTGAAAATCATGTAACCTCTCCATTTAACCCAATGGTTCCCAATGTTTTCTGAAGCCCCACCCCCCTCCTTTTGTAGTTACGATTATTTTTAAGTCTGTTTTACATGAGAACTGAGACTTTCAAAACCTCGTTGTGTGGACAGGATTTAAAAAAGGAAGAAAGAAAAATGGAAAATGGCCATTTTTAAAAAGAAATTCCCGTCCATGTGGACTGGGTATATGTGGCGTCTTCTTTCGAAATTCAGACCTTCATAGGCTAGTGTTTCGGACACACAAAGCACTGTGGTCTCTCCTCAGTACCCACCGTTGAGTCAGCGAAGCTAATGCATGCCATTTGGCTTTCTGCGCCCGCCCCCGCACCGGTCTGGGATTTGAACCAGCAACCTTAAGGTCACAGGGGCAACTCCCTGACCATTACTTCACCACTTTAAAGGAAAGGGGATGTAATCCAGTGGCCAACATGTCTCCATCTGAATGTTTTTGAGTGTGTTGCAGGCATCAAATTCCAAGGTATGGAAAACCCTTCAGCTGATGCACATTTGACCAGTTTCATGGTTCCCCCAAGAACCTTGTACATTACATTAATTATTTGGTTTTTAAAAAATATATATAGGTTCTTTACGTATGGTTCTATAGGGAACCAAGAACCGTTCTTCTATGGGAAGAACATGCAGAGACCCATTTCTGCCAGTACCAAAAGCCTTCGTGTACGTTGCACTGTGATGCCGTGGTGTGAAGTGGCACGGCGTTGGGTTTTCTGTGCCGCCGTCTAACGTTTGTCCCGAGTCTGTTAGGAAGGAACGCTCCAGTCCCGACCACCAAGAGGAGAAGGAGCTGCGGAAGAGAGAGAAACAGCGTCTGGAGCGCGAGAAAAAGGAGCAGAAGGAGAAGGAGAAGAAGGAAAACGAGATGAAAAAGAAGTTTAAAGTGAGTGCACTTCCCCTACATCCTCCGATTCTGGATGTTCAAGCAGTGGAGGCCTAGTGGTTGGGACGCTGCCTTTGGGACCTGAAGGTCGCAGGTTCAAGTCCCCGGGCACCACCGAGGTTCCCTTGAGTAAGGTACCGTCCCGCTACACTGCTCCCCAGGCGCTGTTGGTAGCTGCTCCATGTGTGCACGTGTGATGGGTTAAATGCAGAGGTCCCATTTCGTTGTGGTGTGTTCACAGTGACCGATAGTGGCTAAGTAAAGACTTCCGACCTTTTCAGCAGATTTCGAACCATTTCTGGTGCTCGTAAATCTGTCGAAAAAGTCCGTAATCCAGTTCGATCGCTTCGCCGTCGCGTGATCCGGAAATGTCCATTTCTCCTCCGCCCCAGTAGATCACGGGACAGGAGGAGCCCATGTACGAGGCCCGCGTGCTGATGGCCAACAAGCTGCACAAGCACGACCTGCAGGTGAAGAGCGGGGACACTGTCAGCATCATCCGCACCACAAACTGCCCCAAGGGCAAGTGGCTGGCCAGGGACGCCCAGCACAGATGTAAGGATCGCAGTCGGTAATCGTGAGCAAACGTTAGCATGGCAAAATGTTAGCATAGCTACAAACCGCAGAAGCTACTGAGGCCTGAATTTTGTCAGTAGTCGCAGCTCTCCCGCCATGTTTTTGCCGTGCCGTTGTTGAGTGTTTTGTAAGGCGACGCGATGCTCTCGCGCGCAGACGGCTACATTTCGGTGATGAACGTGGAGCTGAACATGAAGGAGATGCTGGAGCTGGGGAAGCGAGCGTCGCAGGCCGCCGGCCGAGGAGCAGGCAAGGCGGACAGCCTCAGCCTCAGCAGCAGGTGCAGCACCGTCCACACCTCCGACTCACCGTCACTACCGTTTAGGCCATTTGTTTTTAGCATCTGGCTTCAGGAGCAGGTTTGGGAAGCACTAATCTAGAATAACCGCACTTTCAGATGATCCAGTACTTGGTAATTAGAGCCAGAGTTTGTCGTCACTTCACTGACCGTTACCCTCATCATATCCCGGTGAAGCTCCTCAGTGCTAGCATCAATGTAGTAGGAGCAGGTTTGGGAAGTACTAATCTAGAGTAACCGCACTTTCAGATGATCCAGTACTTGGTAATTAGAGCCAGAGTTCGTCGTCCCTTCACTGACCGCTACCCTCATCATATCCCGGTGAAGCTTCTCAGTGCTAGCATCAATGTAGTCATGAGTAGCATCTAGACCGCGTAGCTGCGTCCAAGTTCGGTACTAAAACGACTGTGGTATGATTCAGTGAGACCTCAGTTTTCAAGAAGCGTCACGGTTTTGGACTGACTGTACCTTTTTTGCAGGTCTTCACTGTACAACCCAGTTCTCACGAGCAGCTGTAAGTCTTGAGTTCATTTCGAGTTGTGATGAAGATGTCCTGATCCACACGGGCGTCTGATTCCTGCCCTTATTGCATTTACATACTGTTAGTTTAGTGCTCTGGAGGACCAGAGATATCCCATGATTCTTCAGTCAAAAGTGGTGGCGATGTTTGCACCGTATCTGGAGGATTTTTAACACCACAACGTCAAGGTTCAGGTCTGATCAAGCAGCTGATCCATATTCACTACTACAGTGAAGGATGAAGCTCAAATCACACAGATTAAAACACACTGATTACTGCCCCCACAGGTCACATACAGTGCTACAGTCTGGGCTGATTACTGCCCCCACAGGTCACATACAGTA
>JBBPDA010085396.1:0-12055 GCA_037974385.1 Arnoldichthys spilopterus
TATATACACACAAACATGCAGTTTTTTTTTTTTTTTTTTTTAATAAATAAAGAGGAAAAGTTGAAAAAAACGGACAGAGCTGCTGCAACAGGCTGCCACTCGTGCGGCGCCATCTTGGAAAAGATGTGTTTTATGTCCATGTTTAGCTTCTTTAGTTTAGAACTGGAGCTATGTGGTCAACAGTGCTAACACTAGAAATCAGTAGTCACCCAAATCTTTTCATCCCAAAACTTCTACTGACCTGTTCAAACTACAGGCAGCTCTTCATGAAGATGGAGCAGACTTAATTGTGTGGTTTAGGACTAGTATGACTTACTGTGTGCTATAAACATGAACAGAGCTTCAGTGTGAAGCTGAACAGATGTATAATTAGGCAAAGCAAGTTTATTTATATAGAACATTATAATACACAAAGGTTATTCAATGTGCTTCAAGGAGACAAAATCAGATTAGAAAGAAAAGTAACCAATAAACTTAGGAATAAATGCAAATTTCAAGAAGTAGAATTTAAAATAAAATAAAATGATAAATGTATTTAAGTGGATAAAATTATGGCTCTGAGCTTGCAAACTCTGCACAGAAAGGCACGTATGGCCAACCCGGGGATCGAACCCAGGACCTTCTCACTGTGAGGCAACAGTGCTAACCACTGCACCACCGTGCCGCAGAATTATAAGATGCTTTTGATATGATTTTAGTATAAAGGGTGTATAGTAATAATAATGTATTACTATATAATTATTATATTATATAATTGTCAAGTCAAGTCAAGTTTATGTCTATAGCGCTTTTTACAACTGACGTTGTCACAAAGCAGCTTTACAGAAACCGGGGTCCGAGCCCCAAAAAAGCAAGCCAAAGGTGACAGAGGCAATGAAAAACTCCCTAGCTGTAGGAAGAAACCTCGGGGGGAACCAAGGCTCAGCAGGGGGAACCCATCCTCCTCTGGTCGACACAGAATAGCAATAACAAGCGAGAAAAGGAATAAATAAAATAAATATATATAATAATAATAGTTCTCAGTATAAAGAGGTGGCAGCAGTTTCTTGTGTACAGATGCCGTGATGACTTTAGATCAGTTCTTTGCCAGATAGGGCTGTTCATATGGGCTCCTCAGCAGGAGTGAGTGGGTTAAAAGTCGGAAAATGGGGCAGGATCACTGATATCTAAGCGGGGCAGCTTAACAGAGCGGGGGATAGGGGGAGAGAGGGAGGGAGAGAGAGAGAGAGAGAGAGAGAGAGAAAGAGAGACAGAGAGAGAGAGAGAGAGAGAGAGAGAGAGAGAGAGAAAGATTGTTAGTGATGCTGAAATGTTTCGAGTGATTAAAAATTATGAACATTGTGGTCTGAGTGCAGACAGGAGCTCCGGCAAGACTCGCTATGAAATGTAACAATAATCACATCAAAACTAGTCCCAAAAGAGTCCTTCATTTCCTGTTATCATAGGAATAGCTAACGCTGCAAAAGTAAAGGCTTATCTGAAGATTCCATATCCATTATGATGTCACTGGGGTGGAACCCTACGTGTTCCATCTGTGCTATAAAACAGTGAAAGAAGAACATAGATCTTCAGTCATTCACTGACACACAGTGAGAGAAGTTGCAATTTATCGCTCTCTGATACACATCTCTCTTTGAACATGAAGTCTTTCTTCTCTGGTATCACGTCTACATTGACAAAACTGCACCCGTTCCTGCTCATGGCGGGTACAGCTGCCGCCTCTGCAGGGACATACTACTTGTTGTCCAGGCTTAGTAATGGACAACGAAGAAACACCACAGCTGAAGTTTCACCCCAGGCCCAAGGGCAAGGTTGTTTACTTAGCGAGTGTAACTTCAAAGTTAATCCCTATATTCTCTAAAAATCCATTTCTAATAACAAAAATTATATTTAACTTGATTTACGTTTGTTTTGCCAAGTCTTTGGTGTTGAGAACCACTAGCTTTAGTGCTTGCTAGCCAATGACAATGCTAAGTTTTGCAAACAGCTTGTTTGTTACATGTTATTAGATATGTGAATAGCTCATGATGTGACAGAGTAAATGTTCCCTTTACAAATGAACTGAACTGAAATGAATTGACTTAGTTCATAAACACTGTTTAAATTTTAGTACCTAAATAATACAATCTGTATATGAGTATTAACATGACTTGGTATTTTGGGCTACACTGGTGTTCGTGCATTGACAGCAGGGGCATCCCATGCATTGGCAACATTAGGGTGGGGGGACTCTTATTGACAGTAATAGTGACATGTAATGATATGACTCTTATCTTTGTGTAGCACGACAGCTCTACCGTAAGACACGCTTACTGGGCAAAGGTGCCTTCGGCTCTGTGTATGCCGGAGAACGCAGAGCAGACAAAATGCCGGTAAGACATCTCATCACTCTTCTTTTTGTCCTTTATCCTCACTGGAGATCTTTTGTTAGGCTTTAAATATAGAAGTGTTGTAGTAAATACAAGCCAATGGCTGAGAACCATTGCTCTCAGCTCGTCTGCTGTCAGAAGAATCACCATATTCTTTCTTAACTTTAACTGCATCATTATTAGATATTATTTTTTAATTCATCAGGAAAAAATCTTTAAAAACATCTTAACTGAAGAAGCTTAAAGTGTAATTAATCAAAGTCAACCAACAAGTACTACTCTTTCATTCACAACAAGAAATGACTAACCACAGTAGACAGTTTATCTCCACACTGAAGATCTCCTTTCATCACTCTTATGTAAGTGCTTTCATTCCTTTACACATGACAAGGTCACATTTTAAGACATCTATAATGTTTCCTCAGGTGGCCATCAAGTTCATCTCCAAGAAGCAAGCAATGAAGGTGATGGAGACAGTAAGTATCTTTAACAAACATTTGATGTGTGTTCACTGACAGTCCCAAGCTACCATCAACATGAATGTTTCCGTAAAGTCACAAGATGGTCCTCAGAGTCCGATTCACTACATTCACTTTCCCAGGGGCACATTTACTCTTTTACATATTTACATAACTCTTTTAAAATGATAAACATGTCATTGCTACAATTTCTCTGAAATATTTCATTTTGTAGGAGAAGAGAAAATGTCTTTAACGTTAATGTAACAAGATTAATGTAAAGTCATTTTGGATCATTTCTATTGGTCCAGGCAAATGTTCACACAGTATAAAGGCCAGTGTGAAACCAACAGTTTGTTTCAAGATGACTTTCAACCAGGCTACTGTAACCTTTCTTGATCCTTTTCTCCCCATCCTCATGTGCAGTCACAGGGTGTCTTGCCCCAAGAAGTGGCGCTGATGCAGATGGTGAATTCAACATCATGCACCAATGTTCTGCAGCTCTTGGACTGGTTTGATGAGCCATCGCGCTATGTACTGATCCTGGAACGGCCCCGACCATGTAAAGACTTGGACGCTTTCTGCAAGGAGCATGAAATGAATGAGAGCTTGGCTAAGACGGTGATGGCACAGCTGATTAAAGCTCTGATCCACTGTAAGACCTGTGGAGTATTTCACCGTGATGTTAAGCCAGAAAACCTGCTCATTCAGACACGCACACATGAAGTAAAACTCATTGACTTTGGATGTGGGGATGTTCTACACAGCTCAGCATACAAGGAATTTGCAGGTGAGTGATATAACACTAATATTTGTTAGATAAGTTTTCTTGGTGTGTATTGTGCACTTTTTTATATGTAGACATTTTGCATCCAATGTGAACAGGAGAAACTAAAAATGGAACATAAAACAAGATTCAGAAAAACATTAACTAGGAACAGGGGAAATGTAAGCACAGATGACACCAAATATGTAGCCCCTGATACAGAACCCATCAGACAGAATGTAACCTAGGACCCGCTGAGACCCATGTGGAAGCAGGGGCATCGCTAGGGGCATAAAAGCAGATTAATACACTTGGATGGGGTAGTGGTGGTGGCAGGGAAACAATGTGTCTTTCTGTTTTTCTGTCAACAGGAACGAGGATCTATGCCCCTCCTGAGTGGTTTCAGCAGCGGCAGTACTGGGCAGAGTCAGCCACTGTCTGGTCTGTGGGCATCACCCTTTACAAGATGATGTTCCGCATTTTACCTTTTATGACCACTCAAGAGATCATTAAAGGCAATGTATTCTTTTTTAAGGAGCTGTCTCCAGGGGAGGACCCCCCCCCCCCACACACACACACACACACACACCCCACACACACCACACATACACACACACACACACACACACACACACACACACACACACACACACACATATAGTCACGTACAGAACAGCTACAGAAACATGCAGGACAGTAGAGGTGTAGGTAGGTATTGTAGGTGGTGGTGCTGAGAGCCCTTATATTAAAAAGTGAATTTTCCTCACTTATATTTTTAAATAGTTTAATGTACAGTGTAAACATTTTTCAGGTTCAAAATGTGAGCAGTTTGGAGTACAGTGATAAATACTGTATTACTGTATTTATGTTCATTTGTATTTACTGTAATGTTGTAAAGAGTTTTTTTACCGGCTTTTAGACATAAACCTGAGCGTAAGAGGCATTTTATATTAGAAATTTTAGATTGGACTCAATTAATCTGTACCATCACTGTGTAACAGAGTGCTGTGACCTGATCAGCTGGTGTTTAAAACCCAATGCAGAGGATCGTCCCACCCTCGAACAGATGCAGCTTCACCCCTGGTTTCAGTGAGCAGGTCAGTGCAGATCTCTCAACACTTTCATCATCTAAACAGAAACAACTGTGATCTTGTATAAATGTTGCTGCATCATTTCCTCATTTCTTTCCTCTTCAACAGCAAGATGAAATGATCGTTTTAATTCAGTACCAAGAGTAATCTTACACTGAAGTGAAACATTATTACATTATGTTATCACAGATCTGTTGTTGTTCCTTATTTCTTTGTTGTTCCTGATTATTTAGGGATCATCTGGTGCTCAGGAGACATCAACATCTATTGGACAATTTGCTAGCTCCACTTCATTCTCTCCATTTACTGTCAATAAAAAGCAAAGACATGTTTTAAGCTGGAGTTTGTGGTTTTAGCAGGAATGGTTCACTGTTAGCACTGGTTTCCCACACAAAATGATATTTACATTTTCATTAAATATATATTTTACCGTTAGAAGCACATGAGTCTTCAGTGTTGCCTTTGCCTTCAACCCATTTGTTTAAGAATGCTTACCTAGGCCAGGTCCAGTCTTGCACAGTCCAGCACAGTTTGGTTCTTCCCACTATTAACAGATAAGTTGAACCAGATATGTATGCGTAAGGAAATCATCAAACTGTGCTGGACACTGACCCTCCAGGACCTGGGATATCATGCACCAGCAGTGCCTTCAGAAGACACACAGCATAATCAAGAACCACAGACACATAGCACAGACTGTTCTCTTGATACTGTGTGGCAGAGGAGGATAGTTTTAGTTTGTACCACTGGGCCATGAGGCTTCTGCACACACCACACATCCCATATTTGTGAACATCTTGTCTGTACTGTTTACTGTCTAATGTGCTATTGGCTATGACTGCTACACACACAATATGCAGT
Source organism: Arnoldichthys spilopterus (assembly GCA_037974385.1). Taxonomy (NCBI): domain Eukaryota; kingdom Metazoa; phylum Chordata; class Actinopteri; order Characiformes; family Lepidarchidae; genus Arnoldichthys; species Arnoldichthys spilopterus. The sequence goes on from JBBPDA010085396.1 coordinate 5,546, forward strand.
ACTCTTGTACACACACATCACTTTGCTTCACTGTGCAATACTGTTGTAAACAATTGTTTTACATCCTGCTGCTTTAAAGAGTTTTGAGATGTTTCTTGAATGTGGAGAGAGACTCTGCAGATCTAGTATAGCTTGGCAGCTCATTCTACCATTGAGGAATAATGGAGGAGAACAGTCTGAATTGGTGTTTGATTCCGTGTGTGGATTTCAGCTTGATTGTTCTTTTTAAATTCTCTGAAACTCTGCCTGGGTCAGTACTAGAAGTGTCAACATCTATAGCTTCTATTTCTTCTGTTGAAATTGTATTTTCCTGGAAATTCTTGCCATTTGTTCCTTTTCACTATTCCATCTGGAAAATCGGTTACTGAATCCTGACTGTGCTTCCTGTTTGTGTGAGATCTGAAAGTGCCATAAACATTTGTTTTAAATGCACTAAATAAAGTTCACTCTGTTATAAAAAACGTGAGTGAGAAAAAATCGCTTTGCCTCCTAAACTATATTAGATCCTAAATCCAAATAACTAATATGATTATTCTGATGTTTCACAATGACCACATGTCTATAGACACTGACTGTGCCATCAGCAACCCCTAACCACAGCTGTGTGGTACTGAACATTGCTTTGTGCATCATTCAGAAATGAATCAGGAAATGAATTCAGACTTGTCCTTTCTTTCTGCTTGAACTTGTTCCAAAAGAGAAGCATATAGTATATCAAGATTTGGGGAGAACATCTGATTGTAAGTGGCAGAGTCACCGTGTAAAATATGCCTTCGATTTTAGTTTAAATATCAGAAGTTCTGGGACTATTTACTATGTACTATTTCTGGCTGTAAAAAGAGCTGAAGAAATATTAAATATTTTATAATAATACATTTCTGATTTATTTTACAGCCCTTAAAAACATGAACATGCAAAAACATTTTATCTATATTTCGCCTCCATCAGTGGGAGGTTTGGCTGCAGGCCTGCAAGAAAGAACAGAAGGTTCAAGTGAAAGATTTTTTTTGGGCCTAAAAACAATGCAGTTAAAAGCAGAACAGCTGAGTTACACTGACCTCATGTAAGTTAGCTATAAGTTTTTTAAGTTGATTCAACCAAACAGTTTTACTTTTCACTGACATACATAAAGGACTTGATTCATTTCATCTTAATTTGACCTTTTTAAAGGAAAAGTTCTGGCATTTCATTTGTTTTGAGTGTGGTTCTTTATAATAGATGTGTTCCCCACAGCCTGGGTTTTGATTTACATTTGTCTAAAGCGCCATGAACAGACTGAGGGCCACAGTGGAAAGAAAAGACTCTCACAGCTTCAGGTCAAAGAAGAAACCTTGAGAAAAACCAAACACTGGAAGAGGAAGCCAGTCGTCCTCTGGCTGGCACCTGGATTCATATTCTACATTACATGTTTTAAATATTTTCAGTTAATTAATCTAATAGTTATTTATATATTTATTCCAATAATTCCAGCATTTTTGACAAATCCCCTCACTATTAAAAGACCCTGCACAGCAATTTAATTACATTACACAAAAATATTTATTTTCCAAAAAAACTGCATAAAGTTGTGCAGACATGAGCTGAATAAACTATTCCAGCCTTACATTCTTCTAAAATTGTCTTCTTGGACTCTACAAGTCTGCATTTGCCTGAATGGTGTTAACTAATAAAAATCAGAGTGATTATTAATGGTTGATTTTATTAATATGCATAATGCTATTTATAAAAAATCCTGTAACTTGATTGGTCAAATTAATGAGTCAAACATTTTACTACAATTTACTGTGATTCCACAGTAACTTTGACTGTTTTAAGTCTTGTTTCTTTTTTTCTGTCTTGTTCCCAAAGGCGTCTCAGTCTGTCATGTGTTCATGCTTCTTTATCTGTTTTACAACATCACATCACATCACATAAAAAACTCGGCTCAGGCAGCAGCTCTTTTAGTCATGAGTTCACTTTTATTTCTGTTATTACTGACAAATTTAGTTTCATGAGGTTGGTTCATGTTTATTCATTTGTTTATAAAAAACTGTTTAAAATTGTTCTCTAAGTGCTAAAATTATGTGCATGTCCTGGCAGATCAGACTGGTTCCTACATAAGTCAGTATACAGATCACACAGTGCCCTAAACTGAACGATATGCCCACTTACCTGCCCACATTCAGAAAGCTGAAGGCTGAAACACTGAACGGCCTCCCAGAAACTCTAAAAGCCGACCTCATTGTTCTGAGTGATAAAGCGGTAAAAGCAGAGCTGCTCTTCTATACAAACGAGCCAAACGCCTTGCACACAGCCCTCCACTCAGCTATGAACAATCTGAAAATGACAGAAGACAAAACCATGAGGCACCTTGATCTTAACACAACCTCCAAAACTCACTGTTAATCTGTACAACAACGACACTGGAACTGTTCAACTATGGGGGGATTATTGTAGCAAAACTATTTGCAAATGTGTGAGGAGAGCTATGCAACTGTGTCTCAGTCCATGTGTGTGTGATCAGATGTGTAAGTGTGTAAAAGAATCAGTGTTTACTGAGATCTGCAGGTGTACTGAGATTTGTTCGTGTACAGACACATCTGTAACTGCGTATGTAGATCTGTGAGTGTGTAGTTTTATCTGTAAATGTCTACAAAGCTGTTGGCTGAAAAGTCTCAGTATTTCACACGAAGAGCTGAAGATACAGTAAAAATCAGTTACAGCTCACTCAAGTCTCTCCACTGGCTGTGCTTTTACACTTCTACTGCTGCAGATCCACACATGTGTGTGAGCAGATTCGTCTGTATCAACATTGTTTTTCACTCTGAGCACATGTACGAAAAGCTGAAGAGGCGTAATGCTTAACCTCTACTTTCACCTGGTTATGATGCCTGCTGCCAGTGAGACACACCAGCTACTGTTTGGCTCTTCAAACAACCTCATGGGTCAGAAACATTGGCTTTTTACACTAAGACAAGGGAACAGGTTGATAATGCTTAAGTGGCAGTTTAGGTATTACTCTTTTCCATATAATGCTGTCACTGTTACAGATGTGTTATCACTAGGGGAGTAGCACCAAGTAGTTAGGACCTTGCCCTTGTGAACAGGAGGTCACAGGTTTAAGTCCCAACCTGGTTACCATTGAGGTACCACAGAGCAAGGTACTGTACCTCTACATTGCTCCCCGGGTGCTTTTCATAGCTGCCTGTTGCTTCATGTGCACGTGTGATGGGTTACATGCAGAGGTCGCAATTTATTGTGGTGAACTTTGTGTGAGATCGAGTGTGTTCACAATCACATGAGTCACTTTTACAAAGAATCTTCCTTGATTTTTCTACTAGATTGTTTTCCTTTACTCAGATGTTGTTGATTTTCCAACTTGTTTGATCTCTTTTTTTAATCCTTGGAGGTGCAGTGGAAGTGCACAGTGAGGAGTGGCCTGTTGCCCTTAAGCTTACTGCTACTGTTCAGGTACCTGGGGACACTGAAGTCTCTTTAATATGTTAAAATTATGATCATTTTAGCTGCAAAAATGTTTTAATTATGTGTGTTAACTTGGTATTTTATAGCATTATCAGCCTGTTTTACTGTGTTAATGTAAAAAGCCAATGTTTTTGACCCATGGGGCTGTTTTTGGAGCTTGTCTGTGCTGATCATTACTCTGTTTTCAGGGTTCTCTCCCTTTCTCTCTCTCTCTCACACACACACACACACACACACACACACAGTTTCTTTTACCCTCCTGGTCATCACAAGCCACCTTCTTCATGCCACAGTGGGTCACAGGTTGGTGTCATTGAACATGGTGTGTTTTTCCCTCATGATGCAACAATAGTATCCAAATTTGCATAGTATCTATAGTATCTCCTCATCAAACTGAGAGAGAAAACAAAATGTAAGAGGTTGAAATGACCTCGCAGCAGAACCTCCAGAGGTAAAAGGTAAAGGGGAAGTCCACCACATTTACAAAATTCCTGCATTTTTGATAGAGCTGTAACAATGAATTGTTGTGACGAATTGTAGTCTTGGACGCAAGTGCAGATTCAACAAGATGTTTATTCATGGCCAAAACAGGTAGGGGAATCCAAAAATCAAAAACCAACAACAGTCAAAGTCAAAACATGGTGCAAACACTGTTATGAAAGAGGAAGCTAAGGCAAGATCCAAAAAACAAGCTATGAGTCATACACGGAATAATCTTAGAGAGGCTATGAAAGAACGATCAGAATACCACTTAAGAAAGCGAGTAGTCTTCGCACCCTCCTGTGTTTCCTATAGAGTTAAGTAGCCTCCTGGTGATTGGCCCCAATGCGCGCCAGCTGCCATGGGGCTGACCCGGAAGGCTAGAACTCGGGCGACGACGACCGGTTACGGCCGCTAGATGGAGGCAGTTCTCCTTCTGCCCTCACAATTGATCTATATCAATGCATCAACCAAAACAGCGCACAATCCGATGAATCAATGTGACACAAAAATCAGTGTGTGTTCATTCCACGGTTAATTTTCCTTCATTTCACTGTGAGCAGTGTTTTGTATTGAGAAGCTTTTTCTGTGTATGACTACACTGCTGCATTTGACCTTTGATAATACAATGTTCACATTAAAATTTGTTTGCATTTGTCAGTTAAAAGAAATGTAGCAGATTGTGTGAAATTTCATCCTATTTTATACTGAGTGCAGACCCCGGTTTCCATCTGAATCACACAGCAGCACATTTTAAAAGTGTCCACAGTGGCAAATATAGCACAAGTGCTGTTAATGTTCTCATCAGTGAGGTTAGAGAAGTGACATCATCTGATCCTCTTTAATTCAGAGTAACAAATATGAAATCTCTTTAAAATGTCGTATTAAGTGGGAAGCCTACTTTTTCCTCATTTATGCTTGGCCTTTCTGTATTCTCTGGTCTGATTTGTGACCACTGTGTCATTTCTTCATGCTGTTTTCTTTTAGCCAGTGTTGTAGCATCAAAGACCCTGAGAGCTTTAGATTCAGACTGACAGATCATGGTCCACAGATTCTGCTGTTATACTAGGAAGCACTGACATGGCTTTCAGAATGTCATCAATATGAATATTGAAAATCATCAGTTATAATAACAGTTAAAGTCTGTGCAAATGATTGACAGCGTTTCAAATAATTCATCAGTTGGGGATGAATTTCATCAATTTGGGAAAGAGGGTGATTTAGTACATAAACACTGTTAAAATTTCAGTACCTAAATGTTACAGTCTGAATATGTGTATTAACATGACTTGATATTTTAGGCTGAACTGGTGAAATTGCACTGACAGCAAGGGCATGCTGTGGCATTGGTGACATAGGTGGTCCACTTTGTGGGGAGTCGGTGTGTGTGTGTGTGTGTATGTGGGGGAGGCTCCAACATTGTCAGTAACAGTGACATTTAATGACATGACTCTATCTTTGTTTAGCTCCACGCTGGGAGAAGCACTACTGTAAGGGAAGCTTACTGGGCAAAGGTGGCTTCGGCTCTGTGTATGCTGGCAAACGTAGAGGAGACAGAATGCCAGTAAGACATAACTCTTCTTATTGTCTTTGTCCTCACTGGAGATATTTGTTATGTAATTGTTGTACTAAATAAGAGCCAACGTCTGCTCTCAGAAGTGACAACATATTCCATTTTCACTATTATGATCTGTATCATTATTAGATATTATTTATTAACTCATGTGGAAAAATCTTTAACCTTCTTCAGTTTAGATGTTTTTAAAGCGTAATTAATTAAAGTCAACCAGCAAGTACTACTCATTCAATCACCCTCACAAACGACAAAAAATGACTATCACAGTAGATAGTTTATCTCGAAACTGAAGATCTCCTTTCATAACTTTTATGTAAGTGATTTCATTTCATTAGACATGACAAGGTCACCTTTCAACACAGCTATAATGTTTCCTCAGGTGGCCATCAAGTTCATCCCCAAGAAGCGAACAATGAAGGTGATCGAGACAGTGAGTATCTTTAACAAACCTTTGATGTGTGTTCACTTACAGTCCCAAGGTACAATCACCATAAATGTTCCCTTATACAACATGGTCCTCAGGGTCTGACTGCCTACATTCACTTTCTCAGGGGCACATTTACAAGTTTTTTAATAGAGCAATAAACATGTCACTGTCACAAACTCTCTGAAATGTTCCATTTTGCAGGAGCAGAGAAAATGTCCTGAACGTTAATGTACAAGATTAACGTAAAGTTATATTGGATCATTTCTATAGGTTCAGGCGAATGTTCACACAGTATAAAGGCCAGTGTGACACAGAGAGTTTGTTTCTAGATGACTTTTAACCAGGCTACTGTAACTTTTCTTGATCCTCTTCTCCCCATGCTCCTGTGCAGTCACAGGGTGTCTTGCCCCTGGAGGTGGCACTGATGCAGAGGGTGAATTCAACTCCGTGCACCAACGTTCTGCAGCTCCTGGACTGGTTTGATGAGCCATCCTGCTATATACTGATCCTGGAACGGCCCCGACCATGTCAAGACGTGGACGCTTTCTGTAAGGACCATGGAATG
>JBBPDA010085407.1:0-12055 GCA_037974385.1 Arnoldichthys spilopterus
GCCTCTGTCGCCCTTGGCTTGCTCTTTGGGGGCTCGGACCCGGTTTCTGTAAAGCTGCTTTGTGACAACGTCAGTTGGAAAAAGCGCTATACAAATAAACTTGACTTGACTTGACTCATAAACAAAAGGGGTGGTACATACAGATTTTGTACTCTTATCTGGTGGAGGCTCACCAGATAATCCAAAATGTGTCCACAAACAACAACAAAAATTTTGTATTTCTTTGCTTTTTAATACAGGATTAACTAATCACCGCTTTACGTTTCATATTTTATTACAGCTTCCCCTTCTCATCTTCTACTCATTAGTCACTACCCAGAATATTGCAGGTTAGTGGTGGAATCTGTACACAACACATGAAGAAACAGCATCAAGAAGAATATCTCAGCTTTAAAATCAGGAGAGACTAAGGTGAGAATATGAAACCATCTTCTACTGCTCTCCACTCCAAAACATTATCTAGACAATCCCCAAAACAAATGAGCAAAGGGAGATCTCACCACTGCACAGAATGTGGGAAGAGTTTTACTCAACAGAGTAGTCTCCAAAGACACCAGCGCATTCACACTGGAGAGAAACCGTATCACTGCTCAGAGTGTGGGAAGAATTTTAGAGAGAGTGGTGCCCTCAAAAAACACCTGCACATTCACACTGGAGGGAAACTGTATTACTGCTCAGAGTGTGGGATGAGTTTTAATCAACAGAGTAATCTCCAACAACACCAGCACATTCACACTGGAGAGTAACCACATCACTGAAATGTATGAAATCTTGAACACCTTGTAATTGCCAGAGAGACTTGGTTTCTCTCTGCTGGCCAGAGTGGGTTGGAATGTCCTGAGTTCTAACAGGGCTCTAGGAATGCCCCTCCCCAGCTGGTTCCCAGGGTCTGGGAGATGCATGTAGAGTGTGAAGTCCAGTGCTGTACTATTCGATACTAAACTGTATTTTCATAGTCTCATAGTTTTTTACCTTTTCTGTTTTTTTTTTTTTCACTTTACTTTTGGCCTTTGATGGTGTTTTGATTATTTTGGTACTTTGTGGTTTTTGGATTTTTTCTGATGTTCCAGTTTTGCTCCTGTTTTGACTTGCCTGGCTGAACTTGATTTTTTTTCATTTAATAAATCAACCATTAGATTCCACTTATGTCCAAGCCATTCATCCATCACAGTAATATTTGAACAAAGAAGCTTTCATTTTCAAAAATCAGTTCCCCCAGTCCATAATAAATTTTCCCAAACATGGGGCAACTAGAACAGCTCCTGAGAGCAGAAATCTATAAGAACCTTCTTTGCGGCTCCTGCTGTTAGAACAAAGTGGTGATGGACTTCAAAGGGAAGAAAAATACCTTTTCTTGTAGACACAAGAATAGAACTCACTTGAATTCAAATTCAAACCATGTTCTACTGAGGGCAAAGTCTAAACAGTTGTTTACTGAAAGAGAAGATGCATGACTGCAGTCTTGCTGACAAGAAAAGGCCATGGTGACATGGCAACAAGACGCAAACTGTTTAGTGTGGAGAGTGAGAAGCTGGGAGATTCTGATTCAAGCCACAGTTTATGTTACTACTCAGCTTAAGAGAAATTTTCTATTATACAGGGTATATCATTATTTCAATAAAATCCTATTTACACATTCCACTGGGGTCATGCAGTAATAGCTGATTAGCCTATTATCTCTCTACCTACTGTACTAAAGAAACCGGAACAACCCATTCCCATTACATTCCAGACATTCAGGAACATTATCACATCATCTTGTTTGTACCTAATGCAGCAAGCAGCTGTTTTAGAAAACAAACAGTCCAGATTAAATCCCAGCATCAGTCCTTTTTATTTAATAAGAACAGACAGGATTTTCAATATTCCCACAGAAAGAGCATTTATGTGCTGTTCATTACCTTGATAATCAATGTACTGATACATTTCTACTGATAAATTTCACTTGGAATTTCAGTTGAAGGTTCACCCAACATTGGAAATCCCAACTAAATGTAACTTTCTTTATTATGGTAAGTAGATAGCACAATAGGCTAACCAGCTATTACTGTATGGCCCCAGTGGAATGTGAACATATGATTTTATTGAAATTATTATACCCTGTATCATAGAAATGTTCTCTTAATCTGATTTGTAACATATAAACTGTGGCTGAATCAGAATTTCCCAGCTTTTCACCCTCCACACTTCTTAAGAGTTTGTTTAAATTGGTCTTCAGCAGCAGACTGTAAAGGTGTAATACCACAGAAAAGCTTTAAATAAGCTTTACCACAGCGACAATGTTTTGAATCTCTTCCAGAAGGAACAATACATTTAGGCCAAAAATGGTGAATTTTAACCCACATTTAGAGGTTCGCTTTTAAACACCACACTCTGAAAAACATCCTGAATTATTTTAGATTAGAGTATAGACTGATATGTGCTCTTGTGAAATATGACTATTAATTCCTGGTATTAGCTATAAAACTTAAGTAATGTATGTTCCAGTTTGATCTATTTTGTTAAAGTTTAAAGTTTGTGTGTAGTCCAAACATATCCTAGTTGACCCTATTTGTAGTAAAAAACTATAAAACAATTGTCTGTTCAATGAAAGCAGCCCTCCAATTCAGCCTATATGAAGGTAAACTCAATTTGTTTTACATTAATGTAGTAGCAACACTGCAAAACTGACCCTTGAAAGTCAATGGTTTTTAATTTTTTTACATTTTTCTTGTTTGTAAATCAGCAATTGTCTAAGCGATATAAAGGGCAGAACCTGGTATTCCCAAGTGGTCTCCCACCCAGGTAATGTCAACTGTCAGTGTAGAAATGTTGTAAGTAAAGGAAAATATTTGACATTTAATATTTGTAAAGTAGCTGCTTACTGGAGATCAACTATGTGGGTATTTTTGCAGCAGAACTATTTGCAAACATTTGGAGAGTTGTGCAGCTATATTGCAGTCTGTGTGTGTTTGATCAGATTTGTAAAGGTGTAAAAGAATCTGTAAGTGTGTAATGAGATTTGCAAGTGTATTGAGAGTTGTTGTTCTTTGTCTTAGCCTTGTTCCTGTGTTAGCTAGTCATGTGGTCCTGTTTGTAAAGTAAAGAGAGCAAACATTGGTGATGAACAGAAAACAAACATCGAAGCAGAGATTCAAAGCTAACACAACATGGACATAACATGAACAGGGTCCACATTTGGCATTGAAATTAACACAAGGGAACCCTACTTTTGTAAATAATATAGAACCCAATTTTATCATTATCTAGAACTCAACTTTATAAATATATCTAGAACTCATGGGTTTTTCCTAAGTGATCTAAAGCCCCTGCTTTTTAAAAGCTATCTGGAACTTTTTGTAACTTATCTAGAATGTTTTGTAATTTATCTAGAACATAATTATCAAGATTAGTTCTAGATAAAGTTATCTACATTTGTCCAGATTAATTCTAGTTAACTGGAAAGCCATTTTGTATTATTTAGAACCTTACTTTTGGTAAATAATCTAGAACCTTACTTTTTCTAAGTAATCTAGAACCTTACTTTTGTCAGTTAATCTAGAACACGATTTTTGCAATTACAGTAGAATAATACTTTGCAATTTCTTTAGAACTACTTTTCTAGATGGTTTTGTATGTATTCAGGACCCTTTGGCAAGTTATCCAGAATGTAATGATCTAGATGAGTGCTGCTAGAGTTTCTGGCTTTGTCTAGATTGGTTCTAGAGACCTTAAACGGAACACATTTTTGTGTTATCTGGAACCGTACATTTTCTAAGATAATCCAGAACATTACTTTCACACTTACTTCAGGGCACTACTTTTTAGATTATCTAGAACCCTGCTTTTGTAACTTATAGAACCTTTTCATGAGTTGTCTAGAGCATAAATAATCTAGATCTAGGTTCTGTTTGAGTTGTCTAAAATTAACTAGATGAGTCCGGTGGTCTGTGCTGAACTTTGTCTAAGAGATTCATAAACCTGCTTGATTTTTTGCAGGGTGTCACACGGAGTGCAGCTCATTTAATTTAACATTAACATTATTTATTAATTAATTATGTATTATTTTTAATTCATTATTGTTATTTATTTTTAATTGTTTTCAGATTTTTGGGGTTAAGGAGCACTTTAATGCCCAGTGCAGCACCACTGGATGCTGAGCGATTTAAGCATAGCTATAAACCCTCATGCTCAGAATGTGTTAGCATCACAAGTGGGGGCGCTGATGGATGTGAGCATTGCTATTGGCCTAAGTGCTCCGAATGTGTCCGCGTCACAAGCAGGTCCCAGAACGTTGAGGCGCTGATGAATGTGAGCGTTGCTATTGGTTCGCGTGCTCCTGATGAGACACAAATGAATGGATCTGCTCTTGACAACGAATGGACGTGGCTCCAGGAATGTGGGGGCGGGACACAGCGACTCCAGCGTTGTGGGGGTGGGACCTGGCGACCCGAGCGCACCCCTCTCAAGCTCCACTAACCTTCCTTGTTGGCATCCCGGATCCATAGAGGCGAAGCCTTCTGTGATGTATGTAGGACGCTTGGACCCAAACGCAGGCTCAACGACACACTTTATTTGCAAAGTGCAAACAGGTAAATCCATCAGGCAATATTAAAGTCAAAACAGTCCGAGGTCGATAGGGAGCAAACGGGTATACAAAGGGCTAAGGCTAAGGTTGATGTGCTTAAGCTAAAGTCGATACACAGAGTCTATGGGTGCTAAGGCTGAGGCTAAGGATATTCGGTATCACAAGACTTAGGATACTGCTGGGATCAGTCAGTAGGCTTCGCACCCTCCCTATGTTGGGTGTGAGTTTATGTAACGTCCTTCATTAATCCTTTAATCCATGCTACCTGTTCGGAGCTGGGTTTGACGGCTATCGACCTGTTGTTGCGCCTAGGGGGAGGGCTCTGTCACGATTGTTCGTTCCATGTGTCCCATTTCTGTTTTGGCTTTCCATGTGTTCCTCGGTCTCATGCTTTCTTCTGCCAGTCAGTCTGCAGCTCCTGCAGTGGCTGCAGTTCAGCCTTCAGCTCCTTCAGTGACTGTAGATTAACTTTCAGCCCGTTTCGGGGCCTACATCAGAAGAAATTGAGTCTGGCTCAGAAAGCTCTGAGGAATACTATCAATGGTGAGTTTTTAAGAATATGTTTTATGTCTTCTTAAAAATGTACACTGTAATCACATTAAAAGTATGTATGTGTAATGTTCTTATTTTAACTAAAATGTTTTTTAAATGTTTTTTCTTTATGTCAGCCCCACATCAGCCAACCACTGACCTAATTGAGTCTTTATCTTAATTTTGTTACCTTTTAACATTGATTATCCTCCTTCTTTCCCAGATGGGAACAAATATCTGTCTTCTCCTACCCATAGCATACACAGTACTTCTGGCTTCTAGTTTACTGCTGCAAACACATGAAGAAACACCATCAAGAAGAATATCTCAGCTTTGAAATCAGGAGAGACTAATGTGAGAATATGAAACCATCTATTACTGCTCTCTACTCCAAAACATCATCTAGACAATCCCCAAAACAAATGAGCAAAGGGAGATCTCACCACTGCACAGAATGTGGGAAGAGTTTTACTCAACAGAGTATTTTAGTAAACTCTCTGGGGTCTGTCTCAGCAAGCAGACGGTCCAGAACTACATGAAGAGTGTCAGTTATGTAGGGATGTTGCCTCTTTTTACAAAATGGCACAACTGAGTTTCTTTCTATCACCAACGGACTGAATTTGTCTACGATTATTTTTTAAATGTTTTCTTACTTTAAGGTGCCTGACGTTCCGCATATGCAGCACGAGTCTCTGCTTTGTTGACAGAGTGCTGCATAAAAACCGCAAGAGCTATCTCCTGTTCCTTGCTAATGTCCAGGCTGCAGCAGCTAAACAAGCCAGCAAGTATCTTGCCCAAAACAGGTTAGCATTTTTCACATGATGATGATAAACTTTCAGATGTACTCTTTTCTTAAATCAAACTATACTCTCAGTATAATGCTATGATTATGCAAATACATTTCTTTATTAACAAACCCCTTCCTTTCTGTTTTTCCTCTTTTTCCTCATTTTACAGACATTCCATTCTTATTGAGGACTGTCCTTCCTTCGAGCAGTGTAGTGCAGTGTCGCATGCTGCTAAGAAAAATATCATCGCAGTCATGGGCAAGCTGAGTGGTCCTATTATTTAGAGGCCGTTATGATCCTAAAGTATCTGTAACAGCCTGGTGTTGTGGAGCACATGACTGTGAGTATTTTATGAGCTCTGTGTGTTTGTCCTTTTTATTTTTTATATATATTTTCAGGTTTTATTTTGGTACAGATTGATAATTCAACAAACACATTTTTCTTCATGTTTTTTTTAGGTCAGTGAGTGGGTGCAGCACATACAAGTTGATGGACATGGTGGTCATGGCACAACTGAGTTTCTTTCTATCACCAATGGACTGAATTTGTCTACATGATTATTTTTTAAATGTTTTCTTACTTTAAGGGTGAAGGAGCTACATGACGTGTGGCCACTTTTGCCCTGAACCAGGAGGAGGAGATGGTATGATTTGAAATCTGATGTTAAATAACTTTAATAAATCAATAAGTGTGTTTGGATGTATGAGCCGAGATCTAAGTATGATTTGTTTTTTGTTTGCACAGTGGTTTAACAGAGGAACTTTAACTAGAAAATATTGGAAGTTACTGCAAACAGATTTAGTTCTGAAGTTTAAACTGAATGTGCTTTCAGACACTGACACATTTATCTCTGATCACAATGTAGAACAGCAAAGATCAGCACAATTGAAATAAAATATTTATTAACACCTACAACATATTTCCAAAAATAACAACATCAATAATTTAAAATTTTGTAAAAATACATTTCCTGGGGCTACTGGCTGTGTTTGAGTCAGCTCCTCAAGCAAGTGAGGCTACTGAATCGATTCAATAGCCCTGTCACCCTCATGAACCTTGTGAGTGAGTTTAACCAACCAGCAAGCCAGCGCCACTGACCAGCGAGCCTGCACACTCAACTCAACAAGCCTCATGAGAATACTAGCCAGGCTGGCGATTTGGATCACCAAACAGACTAGTGGGATCACTAGTCCGGTTAGCTGACACTTGCAGTTCCCCTTGCAGCTCAAGATAGCTGATCATCAGCTGCAGTGGCTCAGCTGTGCTCTGCTGTTTAGGAGAGTGGCTCATCTCAGGTGTGCTCTAGGGCTCTAGACAGTCAAACTGTCCTGGACATGGCAGCTGTGGGGAATTTTCAAGCCCATCAGTTGACCCAGAACATGGTTCCTGCTCAGACACAGCCTTTTTTGTCATGTGTTTCAATGCCACATTGGTTCTGTTTGTTAGCTCATGTCTTTGTTGGATCTCTGTTGTGTGACTGTTATGCTCTGCTGTGCTGTTGTACTCTTGTTGTGTTTCTGTTCTATCACTGGTAGTGCTGTTATTATTTGCCCTGTCAGTTTGTTCTGTCTGTCTGTGTATCCTCAAGTTTATTTTGTGTTAGCTATCAGTATTTAATTTCATAAAACCTGTTCAGCTGCACACTCTAGTTCCTACTTCATGCTGCCAAAACTCTTACAGGTCTTAATCCTACACTGAAAAGACTGAATAGCAGGATCGCTGTGTTTTAGAGCTCTTATTGATGTCAGAACCAACAATATTTCTGCATTAAATTCTCACATTCTACCACTACATGGAGGCGGTAAATATTATTGACTGATTGATATTATTGTTATTATTATTAATTTTATTATTTTTATCTATATGAAATGTTCCAGTTTTAACTGCAAAGTTAAAAGAATTTCTCTTGGACTGAGCCAGCCAGTTCCCACAGTTGTATGTGTAGCTCAGGTGGAAGGCCATCAAAGCCAGGTGATTTGCCTTTATTTAGGGCTTCATTTAATACATCCAACTCTAGTGATGCTTCGAAAAAGTCATGATACCTCTGAGATACAGGTGCAATTAGACACAGTTTAACTGCCATAAACAATTTGTCATTGTTGATGTGTTATATGTATATATGTATGCATCATTTGCTGGGGTGTGTTCTGTGAATAGTTTGTTTTTGGATTGGCATTAGGTGGGAACCACATTTGCATTGTATGTTGCAAGGGGGGAGGGGTTTAGAGGGCGCAATTTTTTCTAAAAAGACGCATGAAGCACAAGAAGTTGCATTTTTTGTTTGGAGTTTTGAAGCATGAAACCAATGTTACCTTGCCATTTTGTTTTCCAAGTTGAAAGTGGACTCATTCCCTTTTTGGGTTGTGTGCAGCCAACGAGTTTGACGGTGGATTTAATCACTGAAGTACTTTAAGACAAATAAATCCATTAGTGACAGAAGAACCTTGGTGTCGTATGTTTCCTGGAGGGAGTGAAACACAGAATTCTCGCTCAGATTTTTACAGATATTAATGGTTTGAGGATTTGCTGAAATTTCACGATCAGCTTTTTTTTAAAAATTTTTTATTGTTGTTACATGTGTCTTGGTCTCACAATCTTTCAGTGTAAGTGCCAGCAGAAGACTGTGCTGTTCTGATTCTAAACAGTATTTTTACTACTAGCACCCATGAATAAAACATGTTGTTATCACAATCTACAAGGGAAACATTCACTTGCTTTGACATTAAAAAAATTCTTGTAATTGGCCTCTAACTGAGTTGAGGAATTCAGAATTAGTTATTAAGGTAATCAGCTAAGCTTAGTCCTTAATTAAAAAGTTATTATTTAGCTTTTGTATGTAATCATGACTAAAGCTGAGATTGTCCTGATAATTACTGCAACGTTTACCCCCTGTTAATGGTGTTATGGTATGAATTATGATTATTTTTGCCAAAGAAAATGAAACAAACTAGTTTACAAACTGCTGTTCCTGTTCTTATGCAGCCAAATACACTCCAGACTGAAGTGAACATACTTTCCTAACAGTAACAAGTACAACATAGATTATGTCCAGTGCTCAGGGATTGTGTGCAGAATAATATAAATAACCTGTATGCGGCACATGTTCACACAGACTTACAGAGAAACCTGTATCTACACAGGCTTGAACCATAGTAACTGTACATTCCCCCTTTACCCAGAATACTGAACACACTGGCATTAAAAACACACATTACATCTCAATATGAACATCACACAGTTCCCAAACCATGTACAACTTTGACAAAAGAGCACATAAGCGAATTTTCTAGCTCTGCGGTGCTGCTCATCAGAAAAACTTACATTTCCATATTTCATATTGCAGTCTAAACCTATCGACACGTCCTACCATTGGGTACTGCGCATGCGCACAATCACTTGCACCATTTATAAACTTAAAAACGCGTATAAACAGATCCTACCTTGCGCTGGAGACAGAGGCTTAATATAGACGTTTTAACAGCGGTAGGAGGTTTTGATGAGGTCTAAGTGTATGGAGATAGAGCAGCACTAGAGCTAGAACAACTGGACAAAGCGGCTGCTACAGCAACAGGTTCGCCTGCCTCTGTGACGCTTTACGCTCTCACAGGCTGAGAGTGCTTTCTACCTACGCGCACTGGAGTAAAGCGACCGGTTTCCCTGTTCAAATTCTCCAACCCATTCGCTAACACACACAAAACACTCCCTCCCCGCCCCAAACTGATTATTCTCTCGAGGAATCATGGTCGCTGCACACACTCCCACTGCTTACTCTCTGCTGCGCTTCTCTACAGCTTTGTGTGCCACAGTGCTCCGAGACGCCTCTTCTTCTTCTTTTAGGATTAATGGCGGTTGGGATCCCTTAACCGACTGGACTGGAGTATGGAAGAGTAGAATGGCAGAAGAGAGAAAAAAACTACTGCCCCAATATTTCTCATATTCTCTCCATCAGTTGATCCATCTCAGTGCTAATACTATCACAGCCATCTCTACTGTGTAGATGGATAAATAATGTGTTGACCTTTTCTTTATTTATGTTCCATACTAGAGAATAAACACTGCTGAACCTGTACGGCCAGTATGTGGGTCTTTGGAACCATCTGTGTATATCACAACTTTGCTCCCATAATGCTGCTCCAGGCACCTGTGAATTATAAACCAAGGTATAACCCATTTAGATTTATCTTTGAGTTCTTGAATATTTACAACTACTGATATTGGTGGAAATAGGCAAAGAGGAATGGCTGAAAATGGAACCGCTAGACAATATTGCAGCATATGCAAACCTAAATTTGTTAGCCTGATTTTGTTAAACTACTACTCTTTCCAGCTGACTTTCAGGTGCCAACATATAGGCTATACGCTCATAATCTATTGTTGATCTCATAAGGGCAAAACACCCCAGTCCTGTCCCAATAAGCACCAGAAAATTTTATTAATTTTCTTACGCAAAACTGCGTCTGCTTGTGGCCTTTTTCTCAATCTCTCTGTCTCTCATCTGATCTTGAAAACAAAGCAGACTCAAGCCTGGTTAATGCTTGGGTGGGAGACCACCTGGAAATACCAGGCACTGCAAGCTTTTCTGTCCTTTTTTGTACTTTGACAATTACTGACTTACAAAGAACAAAAATGTAAAAATAAAAAAACCTTGATTTTCAAGGGTCAGTTTTGCAGCGTTGCTACTACATTAATGTAAAAAAAAAAAAAGAGTTAATGTAGAAAAATTGGAGGGCTGTTTTCATTGAACAGACAATTGTTTTATGGTTTTTTAATACAAATAGATTGTATTTTAAAGCCGGGGTGACAGAGGCCATTGCCACTTCGTGTTCGCCCATCCCTTAAAATTCACTGACCCATGTTCAACTGCTGTTCAGATGGAACCCTTCTCCAACCCTTGAATATTTGCTACTACCACAAAGATCTGCACCCACAGTGACTTCACCTGGGCCTGTACCCAAGGCAAGCTGTTTTTTGTAATAAATCACTGCTGTTAAATTAAAATGACTTCATATGCAAATGGGACAACTAGGATATGTTTGGCCTACACATGACCTTTAAACTTTAATGAAATAGACCAAACTAGAACATACATTACTCAAGTTCTGTAGCTTATACCAGGAATGAATAGTAATAATTAATGAATAGTGATATAAAATAATTCAGGATGTTTTTCAGAGTGTGGTGTTTAACATCTTCTTAAGTGAACCTTGGACTGTGGGTTAAAATTAATCCTTTGGC
This sequence comes from Arnoldichthys spilopterus, assembly GCA_037974385.1. Taxonomy (NCBI): domain Eukaryota; kingdom Metazoa; phylum Chordata; class Actinopteri; order Characiformes; family Lepidarchidae; genus Arnoldichthys; species Arnoldichthys spilopterus. The sequence goes on from JBBPDA010085407.1 coordinate 11,122, forward strand.
CTAAATGTCTTGTTCCTTCTGGTATTAAACCTTTACAGTTTTTCTGCTACTGAAGATAAATTTGAACAAACTCTTTAGATGTGTGGAGGGAGAGAAGCTGGGAAATTCTGATTCAGCCACAGTTTATATGTTACAATTCAGCTTAAGAGAATATATAATAAGTTAGAAGTTAATATTATAAGAAAATCCTGTCTGTTCTTATTAAATAAAAGGACTGATGCTGGGATTTGTTCTGCACTGTTTGTTTTCTGAAACAGCTGCTTGCTGCATTAGGCACAAACAAACTGTGAATGTTCTGGAATGTTTATAGGTAAAGGTTGTTGTGTTGAGGAATAGCTGATAATGTTTCTGAATGTCTGAAATGTAATGTGAATGGGTTGTTCCAGGTAACTTTCTTTAATATGGTAAGTAGAGAGATAGTAGGCTAATCAGCTATTATTGCAAGACCACAGTGAACTGTGTAAATATGATTTTATTGAAATGATATACCCTGTATAATAGAAAAATACTCTCAAGCTGAGTAGTAACACAAACTGTGGCTAAATCAGAATCTCACAGCTTATCACCCTCCACACTTCTAAAGAGTTTGCTTGTAATTGCCTTACCATGTCACCATGGTCTTGTATCTTATCAGCAAGACTGCAGTCATACATCTACTCTTTCAGTAAACAACTGAAAACATCCAGCAGAGTTTGTTTGTTGAGACTTTGCTCTCAGTAGAACATGGTTTGAATTTAAATTCAAGTGAGTTCTGCTCCTCTGTGTCTACAAGAAAAGGTCATTTTCTCCCCTTTGAAATCCATCGCCACTTTCTTCTTACAGCATCAGCAGGAGCTGCAAGAAAGTTCTTATAGATATTTCATTCTAATGCTCTCAGGAGCTGTTCTAGTTGCTCCATGTTTGGGAAAATTCATTATGGTGTGGGAGAATTGAT
>JBBPDA010085448.1:0-12052 GCA_037974385.1 Arnoldichthys spilopterus
TATATATACTTTATATACACACACACACTCACCAGCCACTTTAGTAGGTATAGGATTCAGAGACAGCTTCTACCCCAGTGCTGTAAGATTGTTCAACATATAGCAGTGTGAGATGTAGAGCTCACAATATACAATAATAATTGTCACAAAGTGTAATGTTGTACAATGTTGTCTAACAGTGTTACCTCACATTTAACTCATTCATGTGCAATATTGTTATTTTACACACACATTTTACACATACTCAAACCTGCACTATATGGTCACTTGATATTTTTATATTTAAAGAATATAGTTAGATTTCTATTTTTATTTTATTTTTCTTATTGTATTTATTGTCACGTTTAATGTTGCTTGTGTCTATTGTCATTTTGTAACACAGGCAATCAAGTAAAATGATGAATCAATTATGACATGATCACACAGTAGCTGCAGATTTGTCGGCTGCACATCCATAATGGAAATCTCCCATTCCACCACATCCTAAAGGTGCTCTATTGGTTTGAGATCTGGTGACTGTGGAGTCATGAGGCCATTGGAGTAGAATGAACTCATTGTCATGTTCAGGAAACCAGTTTGAGATGATGCGTGCTTTGTGACATGGAATATTATTCTGCTGGAAGTAGCCATCAAAAGACAGGTACACTATGGTCACAAAGGGATGGACATGGTCAGCAACACTCAGGTAGGCTGTTTCATTTGCTCAGTTGGTACTAAGGGGCCCAAAGTGTGCCAAGAAAATGTTCCCCACACTATTACACAGTGTGGGGATTGGGCACTGGTGGCCTAATGGTTAGGACATTGCCCTTGTGCCCTCCCTGGGCACCTTTGAAACCTCTATGCTGTTTTATATGTGTATGTGTGATGGGTTAAATGCAGAGATTACATTTTGTCGTGGTGCTTGAGTGTGTTCACAATGACATAATCACTTTCACTTCAATTTTTTGTGACTTTACACCACCACCACCAGCCTGAACTGTTGACATAAGGCAGGATGGATCCATGCCTTCATGTTGTTTATGCCAAATTCTGACCCCACCACCTGAGTTTCGCAGCTAAAATTAAGATTAGTCAGACCAGGCAATGTTTTTCTAATCTTGTATAATTATGGTGAGCCTGTGCAAATTCTAGCCTCAGTTTCTTGTTCTTAGCTGACAGGAGTGACACCCAGTGTGTTTTTTTGCTGCTATAGCCCATCTGCTTTAATGTGCGACGTTTTGTGTGTTCAGAGATGGTATTCTGCATTTCTTGGTTGTAATGAATGGTTATTTGAGCTACTCTGCTTTTCTATCTGTCTGCTTATTCTCCTCTGACCTCTGACATCAAGAAGGCATTTTTTCGTCCACACAACTGCCGCTCATATTTTCTCTTTATTGGACCATTCTCTGTAAACCCTGAAGATGGTTGTGTGTGAAAATTCCAGTTTCTGAAATACTCAGACCAGCCCTTCTGGCACTAAGACACAACTACTGCACCTTCTATCTACATTCACTGTCCTTTTTATTAGCTCCAATTACCATTTAAGTGCACTTTGTTGTTTACTGTTACAGACTGTAGTCCATCTGTTTCTCTACATCATTCGTTATCCCACCTTTAAACCAATTATTAATGGAGATGACCCCTATAGCACCACCAGTGAGCAGGTGTGTGTGTGTCACACACAGCAATGCTACTGGAGGTTGTAAACACTGTGTCCACTTACTGTTCATTCTATTGGAAACACGTCATCTTTTGGTCCACCCTGCAGATGTAAATTTTTTTATGATAGTTCATCTGAAGCTGCTTCCTCAAGTGTGAAAAGTTTATGTTCATCATTTCAATGTCATATCTAATGTCAGTTTGTATCTCATTTGACCTTTTCAGTCACAACATCTTCCAAAAAAGCCTGTTAAATAACATACCACACTGCTGTGTGCAGCATAAAATATGTTGCACCTTACAGGCACAGATGTCCCACAGTGGTGGTTAGGACCTTGCCCTTGTGAACAGGAGGGTGCAGGTTCTGGCCCAAGTAACACAGAAGTACCCTTGTGCAAGGTACCATCCCACTACACTGCTCCCCTGTGTGGCAAATAGGTCACTTTCAGTGTTTCAGTTTTCAGTTCACACATCTGTCTAGAGAGAGTAAAACATGAGAGATCAGTTAGCCATAGTTAGAGGGCCTAACCTGCACTGGTTTGGCCCCAGAAAAAAGGAAAATAATTGTTAACATTAGTGCTGAATGTCACATCGGTCCACAGTAAAATTCTTCATGGTGCTCTGTGTGTGTAAGTAATCAAGATGCACGCACTGTCATGGCAACCTTTCCCCAGTAGAGGTCATCACTTATGCTGTGCAGCATCGGCAGACCTGAAGATGGGGTCATATGGATGTGGGTCAGTGCAGAAAATGGTTAGTTTAACTGTATTTACAGTAATAGTTATAGCACAGCTGGATTTACTGGACCCTCTCGGGGAAGCCCACTATTCTCTCAGTAGGATTGTTTTCCTCTGTGTTATGATACACCACCGCTTTTAATTATTTTGTTCTAGTTTTGTTTTTGCCCCTTGCATGTATATAATTGTTATTGTTATTATCTGCAGCAAAAGCAGCAGCAACAGTACTAGGAGTAGTAGTAAAATAATAAATATGCATTTATTATTGTTGTATATTTATTATTGTAGTTGTACTAGTTTAATGAATACTTGTATATTTTCATTATTATTGCTAGGAATAATAGCGGTGCTAAATAAATAAATATGTTTATATTTTTCTTTTTATTATTATTGGGCTTAAAAACTATTGTTATTTTATTAATTTTACAGTAGTCATAGATTAATCACTACATGTGTATTATCATTATTATTGCTAGTAGTAATAGTAGTTATATTAATCAATATGTGTTTATTGTTATTGCTGTTGTGAACTAAGGTTAGTTCTGGAAGGACATATGCACCAGTCAAAACTTACCTTTTACATATGGAAGGTGTAGTAACATGACAGCAGCTGGCTTTAGTACTGAAACAGACAGTTTGCTGTAGCTTCAGTACAGAAATAACACTGCTGGATTTACCATCATGCATGGCTAGATGCAGCATGAATTCATCCCCAACATCAACAAACCTTCCATTTAAACATCTATCTCTAAACCAGCAGAGCTTATTCCAGGCAGCGAGCAGCAGCAGGCCCCAGAGCGGCTGTTGTATTGATGTCACATTTCAGCTTGGCTGGGTCTGCCTTGGTCTGCACATATCTTTGCTCTTGTCCTCAGCCTGAGTCACTAACCCACTTAGGGTGATTTCCTGCGGCAGAAAGCAGCGCAGCACGTGAGGGCTTTTCCCCGTTTCATCTCTTCAGCCCTCGCTACACGTGCCTGCCAGATGGTGTCCTCCTCATCTGCCAGTGGATCTGCCTGGCTGAGAGAGGCAGTGTAGAGACAGCCCTCCATTCGCCTGCCCTATATGCTGTTTGATTATAGGCCTGTGTGTCATGTGTGGACACTTAAGTCGGATATGTTTGACATCAGATACATGAGAATGTAAGTGGTCTCACCGTACAAACCATTAGACATGTATGTTATATTCCTTTATTTGCTACTTCAGCATATTCAAGGGAGTAGGCAACACCATATATGCCAAGGTGTATAACTCTTTTTGACCTGAAAGATAGTGTATTGATCATGACATTTATTCTCGTCTTCCATTTAAAATAGTGAAAATATAAATAATCGATGCTGTTTACAAATGTCACAGATTAGTATGCTAATATGGTAACTGTAATGATGGTGCTTTCGGCCAACTAGGCCGGACAACACACCTGTATGATGAACTATAATGAAACACTCCCTTGTAACTCTTCTCTTGCATGGAATAACAAGTGTGGTCAGATTTTCTTTACGCCGCGAGGCTTCTCTTAAGTCAATTTGAGACAGCTGGAGGCTAGTCTGTCTGGCTAGCCTCGGGTCAGTGGATAAGCCTGCTCTTCCTGCGTTGTTTTCTTGCCTTGACAGGATAGAAAAGCCAGACTATACCAGTTCAAATGCACACATCTCATTTTCAGCCTGAGCACATTTTCACTTGTTTATTCCTCTTACACATGCTTGTGTCACAGCTAGCATCGCACTGAAACATGAAATAAATTAGATTGGCTATAAATGTAAACCCCCCGTTTTACACGTTATTTTCTTATAACTCCTCTTAGCAACTTCTGCCCGTAAACCGTTTCGTCAGCGATACCCCCCTCCAACATATACACTCGCACACAAAAATATTCCCCTTAAACTTCGCCCTCCTTCACCATGATTGGCTGGTACGACCTCGTGCGCACAAATATTCCGCCAATCAGCTGGTTCGCCTCTGTCGTACTTCTCTATGATTGGTTGATAATTGTTCGCCACGTGCACTCGGATTGCCTAGTAGTTGACGGGGCGGGACTTATGGGAACACGGGGGAAGAAAAGAAAAGAGCGTGCGGCTTCGATAAACAGCCAGTGCCAAGTTTCGGTCGTGACGTCTGTCTCCAGCACTCTCTGGGAAGTTTGAGTCACTTTTGGCGAACCGACTCTTTCAAACCGTCCGATCCAATGAATCGAACGACTGATTAAATGATTCGGTGATACACCCGTCAACATCTGTGTGTACAATGGCTTTCGTTTGAGGGAATGAAAATGTCTGCTGTTTCTGCTCATAAATGAATGCACGAAGCAGGACAAAGGAGATGGCTGCAACTTACAGAAAGATTCGATCGGTGTGGCTAACTGTGCTGTATATATATGTACAGCAAAGACAAATAAAGGGAGGCTTCTTTACATAGGTGTCCCTTCCCTTGTTGACCTGACGTCATACTGTGTGTTTGTGTTGGTTGTGTCGGAGTCGGGGGTGCTCTCTTTGCGCCCTGTGGCTCTAAGTGTATAACAGGGTGTAACAGCCGCGTAAACACAGCTAAGAATGTGCAACAAGACCTTTGATTCATTTAGATCTGTGAGTCGGCTCGACCGATTTGAAAAGAACCGATTCCGAAAAACACCCGATTCGTTCACGAGTCACTGAAGTGCAGCCCAGCAGCCCGGCTTTGCTGCAGGAGACAGTGCGACCTGGGGAAGACGCAAACAGAGCCAAGTCCTCAGCCCTCGGCTCCATCATCGCTATGGGAATTACGCCGCCGATCCACACGGTCTCTGCTCACTCCGCGAGCCTCGCTGCCTTCATAACACAGACTATAAAAAGCTGCCCGCGGCTGCAGCGCTAGAGAAGAGTCGTCTCCGCTGCACAATGCGGGTGCCCTCCTGATGCTCTCGACGCAGAGATGCTCCACCTGTGGTAGAGAACTATCACCCTCCTCCTCCCCTGTGTATAAGAAGCGGGCCATGTTTTGAGAAGAATCGCTGGCTTTGAAAACGGTCTGTGAGGAAAATGTCGACCATCTGTTTGTCTCTCACGGTAAGTCACGGACGGCTCCTTGTTTTTTCTTCATTGTTAATGGTCCACGCGCATCTCCCATCCATCCGGAGGATATTATGGGTGGACTTAAAGGGACAGGGCCCGCTTTGCTGACCAGGAGGTCGCTGTCATTGTACAGATGTCACCTTTCTGCCCCCCCCCAAAAAAAATCTCAAGAAATGTAGCCATATATAAAAATGCAATTTTCAAAGGCAAGGTAGAAATGCAGCAGCAATAACGTTGATTTCAGTGTTTTGCTCCTGTGACACACCGTAGCTGCTGTTGTTTTGTGTGGGGAATATCATAAACCCCACTGCTGTCTTTTGTTCACCTGTGAAGGGAAAATGCTTTTTATTGAGCGTATTACTCTGATGATGAGCATGGAACAGATCATGGCCAGACCCAGAGGTGTCCAAAAGGAAAAAAGTAACTGTACGAATCATATAAAGCTATGAAGTGTTTATTCAGTCATATATGACAACATTATGTTTTTATATTTTCACTATAAGTCTGTATTTTTTGTGTGTGATTATGATCATATTCATATAAGCCTGTTTCCAGTTCTGTGCAACACAAACATAATGCCGTGATTTGCAAACACTGTAAACTCATATTTAATTCCAAATAGTACAAAGAGAACTATCAGATGTTGAAACTGACAAGTGTTATTGTGTTTTTGGAAGATGTGCTTATTTACAATGTGATGCCAGCAACAATAAAGCAAAGGGACATGTGTTAACCATGTGTTCATCTAACAACACTCTGTAAACATTTGGGAACTGAGGAGACCAGTTGCTGCAGGTTAGAAAGTGAAATGTTGTCCCAATGTTGTCTGATATAGAATTTCAGTTTTTTGATATGTTGCCTTGTCCCATTTAAAATTACATATAGGGTTTACATCATTTGCAAATCAAAATTTTTTTTATTTATATTTTCATATTTTCACAAATATAATCAATATGAAGCAGGATTTGAACCACAAACCACTCAGTTTTCACCCCAAAGTTGGCTACCCCAAAACTGGGGGAATCTAGGATTAGGCCTGGAGTAAATAAAATGAAATTCAGAGTAAAGTGAGTTGAAGGCCTGAATACTGAACATGTCCTTATTATTTAAGACCTTGGAGTTAAATTTTTGTCTTTTTCGAGACCTGTAATTAAAGCAAAGCCCACAAAGACTCTTTTACGAACATGTATGATGTTAAATTTTGATAGCTGAGCAAAATGTAAAGGAATGTGATGTTCTTTTGTAGCCCACCAAACTTTTCTACACATTTATCCTACCTAAGAACAAAGAAAAAATGAGCCAGACTGCAGCCTGTTTTCTAGCTTTTCTGATATTTCCAGGAATGCGCTTATCTACTCCATGAAAGCAGAGAACCTGTTGTCCAGCGATTATACTTGGACACAAATAGCTCCAGGCCCAGAAGTTGTTTGTTCATGTTGTCCCCCTGACTCTCAAGTTATGACATGTCGCAACAAGTGGGTTATTGTTTTCTCTGGTTCTGAGAAACGAATATTGATTCCATTAGGCTTGTGGTTTTATCATGTCGTGACTTTTTTAAGAAGGATCATACCAGCAGACATTTATGCAATGCCTCTGGAAACAAATCTGTTCTTCATGAGTTAAAGGTGCATCACAGGGCATTGGGCGTTTTTTGGCCATTACTAAAGCAAGTGCTCTGAAAATGTGATGCATGATACACGTTTGCTGTATAGGTACAGTTTGTAGGATTATAGGATGATGACAGGATTAGCAATATCAATGTACTAGAAAGCTGACTTCACATTTCATGTGTACAGTTGACTTCTCCTTTCTGTATTAGTCATCATGCAGTTTCGCTTACATTTAAGGGAGTTCTCCTTTTGTGTATCCATGGTAGGTCTACTACTCTAAAAGTCTAATGCAGCACTATTGCTGAGAGTAGTGCAATAATTATAATGTATACTCTCAATTTTGTCCCTACCTGCTGGTGCACAGTGGCATGATAAAAAATCTAAAGATGTTTTAGAGGCAAGAGAAAAGTCACAACACAATGGTGGAACACTGTGGGAAAACAAAAACTATGAATTTTCAAATTTGATGATAGAGATGAAGCACGCTTGATATGACAAGGCACATGAATTAAGGTAGGGTAAAGTTAAACAAAAAGTTAATTCTGATATCAGGTTGACTTTAAAAGCACCCACATCTGTTAAACTAGATTAAAAAGATCCCATTTACCCTGCTAGTTGACAGTAGACAAAAGAAGGTGGGGCTGCAAATTTGCTGAGTCAATCTAGCTCTTCATTATTTGTCATGCAGTGCTGCAGTGCCATGGTAATGGGCTGAGAAAAGCAGCTATATCCTCCAAACACACACACACACACACATATGCACACACACTGTGTGTCCATCTCTCTGTCGGCTCAGCCTCACCCACAGGTCATCTCTGGGAACTGATGAGTCATTTGAGACAGCATCTAGAAACTGTTGAGCTTTCAAAGAAGAACTGATGCTCAGCACATATAGAGAGGAACTAAAAACTGACTAAAATATTCAGTATTCTACTTTAAATATTCAGATTATTTGGTTTAACCCATGCCTGATTGAAATGAGGCAGTGAATAATATAACAAGGCTTCCAACCTACTAATTAATAGATGATGTGTTATGTCACACTTTAGCTAGTTTTCTGCCTTGGTTCCTGTCTTTATTAAGTGTGGAAATCCTTTTGCATTTCCATGAACTTGGACTATAGGGCAGTGTTTAAGATCACTGTGGTGTGTAACATGCCACCTGCTAGGATCAGATGTATAACAGGACCTGAAGGGTCAACCAGCCGGCCCAGTGTTTGGTTAGTAAATAATGATGTACTCCTTGTGGTCCTCATAAAGGTTTGAATTTCCAAGTAAAAGCTAAGAAGTCATGAATACAAGCAAGAAAGCTTCAGCCATGTGACATGAGTTCATTAACTGTAATGCATCCACGTGAACACAGCGGACTGAGATGGCAAGCGGTGCTCTATACATATTCCTTGTTTGTGCTGAACAATATGCATAAATTATTGTAATAAATTATGTCAATTATTGTAACACATCAATAAGCCATCAAAAATTAATAACAGTTTTTCAGCAAATGGTACATTTAGTTTTTCATAGCCGATATACATTGTTTACACCTGTTGCTCATGATCACATAAACATAAACAGCTAGTAGTTACAAAATGGATGGATTCAATCAAGAAGTATCATGAACAAGTCAGAAGAAGCCTAAACACCCATAAACAAGGCAGGGTATTCTACAGAAATGCTATCCATTTGGTTGTCAGTCATAGTCTTAGCAGTAATATTAGTAATAGTTACTCTTGGTGAGCTAACAATTTTCTAGATTTACAAGCTGTGGAGGACTGTCCAAATGCACTAAAAGTGTAACTAACTTGTTGAAGTTGGTTGGTAGGGATAGAATAGAATCGGATAGGATAGAATATATTCATTGTCAGTGCACAAGGAGATTAAATTTGCAGCTCTTGTCCATGATGCTATAAAGACATAAATAAGAAAAATAAAAAATAACAGTAGATAAAGATAGCAATACATAGGGAGTAAAATAGGTACTGAGGTCCTGTTCACATCTGACATTTACATGCCTGATCTGCTCACAAGTGGTCCTCACGTGAGTCTTGAGTGACCGCTTGTCATTGAATCTCACTTTACTGTACGATATTCAAATAAACAGGGACAGTGTTTGTGTTTGCAAAGACCAAATGTGTTGTTTTTAACCGGCTGGAGGCAGCAATGCACTACCCATACATATCTGCCAGAAATTAAAAGGAGAAATTTAATATGCATTTTTCTCTTAATCACTTTAATATCACAACACTGGTGTGCAAATGAATGTGTACTTACACAGAGGACATCAGTTTTGTCGATGGTCCATCAGTGTGACCCAGTATACATTTGTGTGCAAAGCTAAAATAATGTGGCTGTATACAACCCAGAAAACCTCTGAATGTGGCCTGAGTGATCAGATATCAATGCATCATGAGTGAATATACATATGTACTTAGTGAAAGTGACTATTTGTCACTGTGAACTGGGCAGAGTGCCCCTTTGAATTGAGTAGCTTGAATGGTGGCTACAGGACACTCTTATTTTGTATTTGTCATTTTTTAAATCACTTTTATTCAACTTTTAATGACCTTTTAGGTTTACTACTGACTAACCATTAACTGTAACATGATTATTCTTTGTAAGACTGTCTGCAATATGCCTTAATTAATATTTAGGCATTATATCAGCCATTTTTTCCCTTTCCCTGCCCCAAACAGGTCCAAATGTGTCTACATGGGCCTGATAGAGATAATTGTTGATAGTAGAGGATGATTTTCATCGACACTGCCTTAAATGTGAGGTGAATGTTTTAAATCCAAAGAAATTCCTAAAACCTGAGTTTTTTTTTCTTTCCTGGGTGTGGAGTTTGGTTTGTTTGGAGACTTTTGATGTGATTTGGTTTGGAACAACATGCACTTCGAGACCTTTATCTAAAGCTAAACTTCCTGAATAGAATTCTTTCCATATCTTGTTTTGCATGGTCTTCTTTTAAGTGCTTACTGAACAGAAACATCCTCCCTAGTCTCCCTGATGAAGCAACAGAGTGGCATTGTGGAATGAAGGTTTTTTCTTTGTTGTGGGCCTCTGACCAGGCTGGCATTGTCAGACCATCAGCAAAACCGTCCCCTTCTCTGCCCCACTTAAAACCCTGCCTCTTTCTTTGCAAGCTACTGGCTTGCTGAATTGCTCTCTTGCGGAGCCAGTGCGGATGAGAAAGCTGGGCTATGCCTAATCGCTATTCATGTTCAGCTAAGTTCAGTTTAGCCTGCACTCTCGGTCTGAAAGACTGGATATCACTTTACACACAGGAACCCATATGCCTAAGACAGTGAGCCTGGCATGGTATTATAGCTCCCGTTGATGTCACTTGGACATGATTAGAGAATTTTGAAGTCACAAATAATGTCCTTGCTTATCAAACTAGTGCAGATCTTACCCGAATAAAAGTAAGCCTGACAAAATTCTGTCCAAACCTGACAGTAGCCTGACAAAATTCTGTCCAAACCTGACAGTAGCCTGACAAAATTTTGTCCAAACCGGACTGTAGCCTTAAAAATTCTGTCCAAGCTGACTGTAGCCTGATAAAATTCTGTTTGACTGTGACTGTAGCCTGACAAATTTTTTTCTAAATCGGACTGTAGCCTGACAAAATTTGTCAAAATTTTGGTTTAAACCTGACTGTAGCCTGAAAAAATTCTTTTTAAAACCTGTCTGTAGCCTGACAAAATTCTGTCTGGCTCCAGCAATAGCCTGCATAAAGTCCGGTATAGCCTGATTTTATTCAAATTTAATTTCATCTGTACCAAATGTTTAAAGGTGTGCATCAATCAGTGCCTCTTAAAAGTATCATTTTGGTTTTGTGGACTTTACTGCTGACCTCCTACATAAATCCACGTTGTCATATTAGAAACTGTTGACAGTATAAAAGTGGGGTGGAAGGAAAAAGTAGATAAATAAGTATGTGAGAAATGATGTTGGAACTCCCCTATAGTCAGGTCCTATCGGGTTCAGACACATATTTCAGGTTCTGTCTCCCTAGTCTGATTGCTGCGCCATGAGTGAACCATTATACGCAAGACATTTTTCTGTAATAAGTTTATGTGCAGAAAGTGATGATGCAGCTTTGGGCACTGCATATTACAGTGCAAGGCTTCCCCTGTCGCATCGCCGGGAGCAAATTTGGCAAGGCAGCCAAAAAAAGAGTGTTGGGGAAAAAAAGTTGCCTGTTCCAGCCAAAGCCCCATTTAGGTGAGGGAATAAAATGTAGGCACCAACATAAAGAACTTTATGTTCAGTCAACAATAAGGAAGGAACTGATGTAAGTGCTGGGTAAGGGAAGCAGAAGACTGTTATGAATGGATTTTGGCAGCCATGGAGTGCAGTAAATCTGTAATCGCTTCAGAATGGCGGTGCATTTATGAGTGTTCATTGGCTCATTGTCAGTAAAAAGTCATTTTGAAGGTCGTCTGCTACAGTGCAACCTAGACATTGCTAAAGTTTTGAAAGTTTTTCATGTTTGACAGTATGATCTTCCTTGTAAAGAGATGCTGAATAGAAAACCAGGTCAAACTTACACTGAAATACGGTGCAGTCTACACTGAGAAATCAAGGTACACTATGAATAAGTTCATCTTAATTGCGTTAAACAGATGTATTTACCCACCATTGCTTGAAATTTTTAATTGTCAGAAATCCTTTGAATAAATTTTGATCTTACAACGGTTTCCGACTACACAGTCTAATAATTGTTCTGCCTGTGTTGTTATATGTTTTTTAAACCATACCTACAGTCTGGTCTGTTTTTTGATCATCTCCAGCTAATAAAGTGGGTTTGTTGATTAAGTTAGCACATTCTCTGCAAGCACACTATTTTTCTTCACATTTTAGTATTTAGTATTTCTGTGTATTTGCTAAATTTAACATATTTGAAGAAAGACATTAAATATGAATGTGCTAAACCTAGGGCTTCACGGTGGTGCAGTGGTTAGCACTGTCGCCTCACAGTGAGAAGGTCCTGGGTTTGATCCCCGGGTTGGCCACAGGTG
>JBBPDA010085459.1:0-12052 GCA_037974385.1 Arnoldichthys spilopterus
TAAATGTGTTTGATGATCAGAAACATTTTGTGTGACAAACATGCAAAAGAATAAGAAATCAGGAAGGGGGCACATCATTTTTCACACCACTGTATATGATAAATACTTGAGTACTTAGGGTAACTGCCTTTCTTTAGGAAGTTATTGTCATTGTTGTCTTTGGAGCACTTACCCATACATGCACCATATGTGATCCCACAACTGAATAGACAACACCAAATATGCCTTCTCTCTTCTCTCTCTTTTTCTCTTTAACTTTTTTATTTTTCACATTATTTGTTTTTGCCTGTCACTCTTGATTACGTGATAAAATTTAATCAAAAGAGAGAAATGGGCGAGAGTAAGAATCTGTAAGAATCTGAAACACTTTGACATAGCTAATTGTGATGGCTAGACGACTGAATCAGAGCATCTCCAAAGCGGCAGGTCTTGTGGAGTTTTCCAGGTACGCAGTAGTTAGTGCATACAATGAAAGACAAGGAGGGTCAACTGGTGAATTCGCTACAGGGTCACTGGAACCCAAGGCTGACTGATGCATGACGATTGCTAGTCTGTCTGGTCTGATCCCACAGAAGAGCTACTGTTGCACAAGTGTTAATGTTGGCTAGGATAAAAGGTGTCAGAACACCATAGACAAAGCTGTATTCGCAGTATGAGGGGGGCCATATATATGTGTGTGTCTATGTATGTCACAGTGAACTGTAATTATACATCTCTGGCTGTAGTCATTATGTGGAGAAGATGCAAGAAAAAATTTTCATGTCATTGGATATGTGTTGGAAAGTGTGTTGGGGCAGTGGTGGCATTAGTTAGGATCTCGCCCTTGTGAACAGAAGGTAGCAGGTTCAAGTCCCAAACCGGGTGCCACTGAGGTACCCTTGAGCAAGATGCTGTCCCTCTACATTGCTCCCTGGGTGCTTTACACAGCTGCACACTGCTCTACGTGTGCACGTGATGGGTTTAATGCAGAGGTCACATTTCGTTGTGGTGCACTTTGTGTGTGATTGAGTATGTTCACAATGACAATTAGTCAGTTTCACATCTGCAATACAAGACCATTACAAGACACAACACTTGCAGTGTCACAGTAAAGTAGCACCAGGTTATCCCTTGGCAAACAATGGTATTGAAGGGCATTTTCCACTTGTCAACTGAAATCACCGTTTACTGAGAAATCAAGATCTTACTGTTGCTATGTAGACCACTCAACTAATTTTGAGTTCCAACTTTTTTATTTCTGCTCACAGATTCAGCTTCCCAGTGGTTAAAAAAAATGTATACCTAGGACTATAGGATTATTACATTTGTGATACACGCTTTGATTTTATTGGATTCAATATGTGGCATAATATGTGCTGTGTGCACTGGGGATATTTGTGCATGTTATATCTTTTTTATGCTTGTTGTTGTTTATTACACCTGGCTGCAAATTGTATTTCCCTTTCAAGGGACAATAAAGCTACTGAACTGAACTGGGCTCATTGGACGATAAATAAAAATAAAGTCATCCTCAGAAGTGTTTTCAAAGAGACAGATTATGAGAGTGATTTGTGTGGCACAAAGCGGTCTAGGCTGGAGTGTGTGTAAAAGTCTGTAAGAGTGTTAAGTGTGGAGATTCCTGTCTGCTCCCTACTTTTGTAGGGTAATCCTCTGAAGATGACCTGCTTTAGATCCACTCGCTGATTAATCAGTGTTACCTCACTTAACTAACAGGATTGTTCTAACAGAGTAGGGAGGGGGAGAAAGCAAGAATGAGCAAGAGAGAGGAAGAAAGAGAAAGATAGGAAGAGGGAGACACTGACCTTTAAACCCCTTTATTACAGCAGTCTTAAGAAATTTTTCTACATCTTAAAGGGGTTGCAAAGGCTCAGGAATCAGTCAGTCATCGAAATAATAACACATTTATGTCATTGCTTGATATAAAGCCTTAATAAAAACATCCCCCTAAACATGTACTCTGATAAAAAAAAAACAAATTTCACTCTTATGTGTAATTCTACAGAGGCTTTAAACAATTATCTTCAGAGTGCTTTGTTTGTCCCACTAAGAGTACATACAAAATAAATGCAACACATGTCCCGTTCTGGAAACTCTACCCAGGAGCTAAGAAAAGGAAACCAGCCTCAAACAGTTAGAACAATCAGAAGATGAAAAACAGGAGGACAGCTAGCACACTTTTGTCACAAAACCATCTGTGGCTGCAGGACAGTATAGGCATCTCCTGATCGTTTAGGCAGGGCTTGTGTAAAGGAGCCCCCATGAAGACCTCAGACCCTCAGGGAAGAGAGACAGGCTCTCCGTTTGGAGTCATGGCTCGATTTCGGATTAAGGAAAATGAAAGGAAAAAGAAAAGAGAGAAGGGGGGGGTGTAAGGTGGGGGGGGCATGAAGAGGGGAAGAGAGGCTGAATGATAGAGCCACAGTTTTGTTCAAGGAATTGTAAAGAGGAGGAAAGTAGAAAAAGACAGAGACAAAGCTTAGAAATAGAGAGAAAGAGAGGAAAAGAAGGCAGAGATGGAAAGAAAGAAAAAAGAGAGTTTAAAATGAAAGAGACAGCTAGAGACATAAAAAGAGAATATTCCAAATGCTGAAATGTGTGTTTCTACCTGATGATGCAAATGCATGAAAACAGCTTCTGCTTTAGTAAGCATTCATATGATCATGTGTGTGTGTGTGTGTGTGTGTAGTGTAAAAAATGACATATATAATGTATGATTTTTCATATGCACATTCAAGAAACTCTTTCTTTCTCTCTCTCTCTTTCTCTCTGTCTCTTTTCTGTTTCTGTCTGTTTTTTTGTCTCTCTCTCTCAGTGGTGTGTGGGCCAAGGTTTTCTCAGGAACCGGCTGATCAGTCAGTTGTTCTGGGCGAGCGAGTGGTGTTGAGCTGTGTGGTGTTTAACTACACGGGCATCGTCCAGTGGACCAAAGACGGACTCGCACTGGGCATTGGAGAGGACTTGAGGGGTAAGAATGGACACGCATGCATACACACACACACACACACACACACACACACACACACACACACACACACACACACACACTATCAGTACATAAACACAAACACACACACATATAGAGAGGTGACAAATTAAAGAACCAGTCTGAATAAATGAGTGGAAAAATGTAATTAATATGTAATTAAAATACTGTAACTGAGTCGACCCAGCTGACATTGGTGTTGGACCACTATGGTAAAAGGAAAAGACTTCAGTGACTTGGAAAGAAAGTTTATTATTGACACACAGATGGCAGGAGAATCTCAAAGAGACTGTTTCAGCAGGAACAGCATATAACATTTAGATCTAAAGGAACAGTGGCACTTAACAGCCACAAAAGGGGCCTTAGACTGAAAAAAATAGTAATTATAAATCAACACCGTTACACTGACAAGGTTCTGACCACCTGCATTTCATGATGAAACAGTTCTATCCTGATGGAAGTGGTCTTCTCCAGGATCACAATGTCTGAATCCACAAGGCACATGCAGTCACTGAACAATAAGTACGAAAATAATTTGACTCAAAGACTTAGTTTAAATGCTACTACAATTTACGTGGTTGCTAACACAGTTTTAACACAGTCCTTCTCCTGCCAGGTTATGCCCATGGTACAGGCCTTGGTCTCTTTGTTTTTTTGGTTTGCTTTTTCCACGTCTTTATGTTTCTGTAGGCATGTGAAATTGTTTACCAAAATGTGTGCTCCTCATCTTGTGCCCTGCCTTAGCCCTGCCCATGGATTGTCACCAGCTGTGTATAGTTCTTGTCTTTTCCCATCCGAAGGTGCCTTGTCTTCTCTCTAAGTATTTAAATTATTGTTTGTTTTGGTTGTTTTCTGGTTTCTGTTATCATTACATTTACATTTTACATTTACAGCATTTAGCAGACACTCTAACCCAGAGTGACATATACTGTGCTTTCTAGTCTACAAAGAAAACCTGTTACACTAGTAAACCTAAACTTGCATTAAGAGCTGCTAGTCAAAGTCTTAAGTCGCCATTTGAAGACAATGTGGCACTCCGCAGTTTTGACTGTTAGGAGATTTTTATTTCACTACTTAGGAGAGAAACCTGAAAAGAACCTTGATGTATGTCTTCGATTTTTGAGAAAGGGGGTGTCCAGTCGGGCTGAGGGTGATGCTCTATAAGGGGGAACAGATATCAGTGGTTTAATCACTACAGATAGTTAAACAGGAGCTGGACCATTTTTGGATTTGTAAGAAAGCATTAGTGTTTTGAATCTGATGCTGACAGCCACAGGAAGCCAGTGAAGAGTTCACAGAAGTGGAGTGGTGTGTAAGAATTTAGGTATATTGAAGACCAGACATGTTTTTGCATTCTGTATTAGCTGTAGAGGTCCTGTGGCCTTCAGAGGAAGACCAACCAGGAGGGAGTTGCAATAGTCTAGTCTTGAAATGACAAGTGACTGGATGAGAATCTGAGTAGCATCGGTGGTGGTAAGGAAGGGATAATGGCTTGTAGTTGTTAACATCACTGACACCCAGTGTGGGCTTCTTTATGATGGGAGTGACTATAGCTGATTTGAAAGCTAATGGTCATGGAGCTGTTAATAATATGTGAGATGAAAGGAAGAAAATCAGAAGATATGGTTAAAAGTGTAGGTGATGGGATAGGATTTGGGGGTGTGGTAGGGATGTAGGTTTTTAGAAGTTGAAGAACATTCTCAGGAGAAAGTGAAGTAAAGCAAGTAAGTTAGTCTGCAGGCTGAGGGTCTGGGAGGGACACAATGACCAGAGGATTGTCTGAGCTTCTCAACTCTATCTTCGAAGAAAGTTGCTAAATCCTCTAAGGAGCAGGAGGAGGAGGAAGCGAGAGTAGTGCAGAAAATGTGGCAAAAAGTTTGCGGGATTGTGGATGAAGGAGCAGATGGAGAAAGGGAGTGGTAATTGCGCCAAATTAAGGTGAAGTTCATTGGTTGGTGGTCGGTGACGTCTGCTTAAAGGGAGAACTTGAACAACAAGAGATGGTGGTCAGAAAGATGCAGCGCAGTAGTCAATATGTCCAGTACAGGGGTGGTTCTGGACATAATCAGAACATTACCAGAGATATGGATAGGACGAGACTTGTTGAAGTGCAGAGTAAAGGCTAACAGAAGTGTGAGGATGTCAGATGTTTATAGCTTGTCATTAGGAGGGTTAAAGTCACCAAGAAGAATCAGAGGAGAGTTGTCATCTGGAAATGAGCTGAGGGGGACACCCAGTTCTTCAGTGAATGTCCATTATGGACCAGGTGGTCGATATATAACGATTATGTGGAATCAAGTAGGGTGAGGTATAGTAACACAGTGTAGTTTAAAAGAAACAATGTCAAGATGTGAGTGAGACACAGGTGTGTACCGCCATTTATGAGAGATTAGCAGACCTCTGGTGTAATCCAGCTCTCAGTAAGAGCTAAGAAATTAAAGGAGTGAATGAAAGCTAGGCCAGAAATTTAATCGGCCTTTTGGACAGAGGACTGGAAGTTCTATAGCCCACCACATACCAAAGTTGGTGAATTTTGACACAAATGAGAATGAATAAGGTTATTGGAGTTCCTACCCTTCTGATGAGGAGGTCACCTCTTGGTTGGGTGAGATGTGTGAACAGCAGATGAAGACTAGGAGACCAAAAGTACACTTACCTAAGCTGTATCCACACTATGTACATGTTGTCTAAGTTCTCTCCAGACTGATTCTATGGTTTTGTGTTTATTTTCTGTTTATTATCAGTGCTTGTTTTTAATAATAAATTTTTAAAACTGCCAGGCTCACACCTACTTCCTGCAACAAACTCTTACAGTGCCACACCAAAAACCCCAAGCAGCAAGCAAAACAAGCATCAAGTAACATCAGAAAGAAGAGATGGTGAAAGCTTTGAGTTTACCTAAATAATCATAATTTGTTTATTTGCCTAGTGTTGAAACTAGAGAAATGGGAAATAAACTATGTGAAGTCTAATTTGTATAGCCCTTCCAGTCATCACCTGCAAATTAGTTTTATCATTTAATGTGGAAAAGTACTTAACAGGGAGTCAGGTATATTTTCAAAAACTTCTTGGTCTTGCCAATAAGAACACTTACTTTGATATTAACTTACTCAAGGCCATGATCATGATACAGATTCACATTAAAAAATAGGGGTGATACATAAAACTATGTGGAAATATAATTGAGTGCAGTAATTTAAAATAAGGCATAGTGTGATCCGTGTAAATACGACAAATTCCCAAAGATGGTTTCAAAGATTTCTTTATTACTGCTGAATTTGCCTGTAAACTTTTAGCAGTGCAGTGTTAGAGACGATACGTAATTGGATTTTACAAAAATTAGATCCCATAAAACCTCTAAATAAAATTTTTAAAGTTTCCAAGACGTGTGCCAAAATTTACCTGAGAAAAAATAAAGTGGTTGTATTATAGGGGAAAGAAAGCAACAAACAAAGTGACATGCTAGATAATGCAGAGATGCAATTCCAGACAAAAATTGTATTTATGACTTCAAATTGAAAGAGGTTCAGTAAAAGGTAAAATAGCACAAATGATTAACTCTTAGAGCTTTATAATGATGATTACATATTTTATAGACATTATCAAACACTGTCTGATTTATGATAGTTCATTGTAAACTACATATAGATTTGATATATTTATTGTTGTACTGATATTTGTTACTGATATTTCTGTTCACTTCTGATATTTTCTTTTTTGTTCACTTATT
Source organism: Arnoldichthys spilopterus (assembly GCA_037974385.1). Taxonomy (NCBI): domain Eukaryota; kingdom Metazoa; phylum Chordata; class Actinopteri; order Characiformes; family Lepidarchidae; genus Arnoldichthys; species Arnoldichthys spilopterus. The sequence goes on from JBBPDA010085459.1 coordinate 6,714, forward strand.
TTTCTATATCTTTTTGCTAAATCAAATAAGTGACCAAAAAGAGAAGTAAACCTTTATCATCTTCCTGTGTCAAGATTTTGACTGTAGTTTTTTGCTACTGACAGTGATTGGCTGCATTACAGAGTGAAAAATATCTCTCAGACATCTCTAACTTTAACTCCACCCCAAATACAATGAAGATAAATTCTCAAAACAAGAGACATGTTGGATTGTTTGCAAGAAAAAGAGGGTGTGTGCTATGACTCAAAAGAGCAAACTTTGGTAGTATGATTACATTTGCCAGTTTAACTTCAATGTGACCTCCATCCCCCCACCCCCTGAGGCACTCTAACATACACAAACATGCACATACACATAAACAGAGAATAAATAGAAGACGAAAAGAAACTTAGCAAAAAGCAAACAGTGCTCATCCTGTGTGGTGTAATATGAAAGACAGAGTGGGAATGTCTCAGAATTATTAGCCTGATATATAATAACAGGCTAGCACAAATAAGCATTGCTGCAGTGGCAGTATTTTTTGATGGTTTATTTGATTTATTTTGCACCTTCTTGCAAAGTTAACTTTAACTAACATTAGGTTAGTTTGTAAACTGGCGCATTAGAACTGGGGAATATGTACTTAGCACCAAAACCCTTGAGTGTGATCTTTGGGAAAATGTGTATTTAAACTTAACACCCTAATGAGCAAACTTATGTTCAGCTAGTGCACTCTGGCTACTAGGGGTTTCATATAAACCCCCTTATGAGAAAAGATGGGAAAAATGCAGAAGTAGAAAGAAATCTGTTATTTGCTAATTCTCTTGAACCTTAACTAGCAAAGGTACAGAGGAAGGATTTCATTTTCACTGAGGAACTTAAATGTATTTTTGTAAATATGAACAAATTAGGAATTTAATATGTATAACACACTCAAAAAAATAGGGACAGAAGCATGTTTACCACTATGTTACATCACCTTTAATTCTAATTACAGAAATTGTCATTGTAGTGTAATGTTTTCCTGTTCTTGTTTGATAAAAGACTGCTCAACAGTCATTTTCTTATTCTCCTCTTTATGATGCCCTGTGCATTTTTAATAGAAGATAGATCTGAACTGGTGGCAAGCTAGTCATGGACATGTAATCTGTGTCAACAAAGCCACACTGTTGTATGATGTGCAGAATGAGGCTTGAAATTGTCTTGCTAAAATAACCATGCATGTCCCAGGAAATGATGGTGCCTAGATGGCAGCATATGTCTCTCTAAACTTTACTCAATGTGATATGCACTCACATCATGGGAACTGATGCAGTGTAGATACATTTCATCTTTTGCATGAAGAACTCAACATCTTTTTTCCCAAAAACAAATTGAAAATGAATTGAATAGAGACCATGATGGCATTTCAGGTTGCATTTCTTGGTTCTGCGGCTGACTATTTTAAGTGACAACAGTTTTCAGGAAGAACTCCTTAGCTTGTGTGGCTATTTTATCACAGTAGCATGGTCATGCATATTCAACAGTAGTTTCTAGCCTTGCCCTACTCAGACTGTTATCATGTAAATGATAAAATAACTTTTTTTTCTTTGCAAAGACTGAGACTATGGTGGATTTTTCTTTTATATTCAGTCATGATTCCTACACCTGTTACCAGTTCACCTGCTTATTGTGGGATGTTTCAAAATGGTATGACCTGAATATTCTATAAATATTTTACTCTTATTTTGCCTTCATCACAGCTGCCTAAGTCTAACTCACAGAGTACAAAAACTCTCATGGAATACATATCCCGCACCTCAAAACACGATCTGCTGCTAGAGACTAGTTGCAAACTGTTAACAAAATTCCTTTCTCTGGTGGATGGAACGTTTTTATTTTGTTGTAATGATTATCAGTTGATAACATTTTTGAATGAATAGTAACAATCAGTATTCATGCAACCAATATTGGCTACAGTTCTGCACACAGCTGAACATCTATAGGAGATTTTGGGCCAACAGGTTAGACAGTGCTGACCACCCCTTTAGTCAAAACAAAGTGAGGGAATATCTTTTGGAAGAACAGTGTTTCATCCCAATAGTACATTTCTAGAGAATGAATCCAAAGATGCACTGAAGCTATTTTGGGGGGATTATGTTGGCCCAACACCTCACTAAGGCCTGGTTCACACATAAATGGGTATTTTTAAAAATGAGGGTTTTCCTGATTTGTTCTAAAAAATGTGTCCACACAGAAACCAGAAACTCAAAACATGCTGTTAAGCACAGAGGAAAGAGTGCCAAACCATCAGGCCGCAGTACCATCCTAAGTGTTAACCCATGTTTGCTAATCCAAAGCCTGAAAAAAGGTGAACAAAAGACTGGTGATATTATTGGCAGGGTCTGTGATTATATTAGAATAGTTCAAATAAACTTCCTTGATTTTTGCTAAACTGATAATCAAGTGGATCCTCATGTTCATCAGCTCTACTGCTATATTTAGTGAGACCATAGGCTGCAGATATGGCGAGATCAGAGCAAGCAGAGAGGAAAGGAAGCTTCATCCACCTGTTGGGATGCAGCTCGAGACATGGTCTCTGTAGTGCTTTCTGAGATGCATTCAGTGGTCCTTAGTATAGTGAGAAAGAACTGTACGTGCATATGTAAACATGTAAACGGCCCTGTTAGAAAACTTAAAACAGCACTATTTTGGTTCTATCTGCAAAAAAGAAAAAATAAATAATCAACAGCGCACTCTGACAATAAACAGAGGACATAACAGCGCACATTCTGACATTACAAGCCGAAACTTCACACACAACATTGATAATCTGGAAGCAGTTTTCCAAGAGATCTGTTTTTAGGGATTTTAGGGATAGTGCATGTGGACAAAAGGACAAAGCACGTAGAAAAAGCTGCATCTGTAAAAATACTCCTGCACATGTGCACAAGCCTTTGGATTCTTTGCTGTTTTTTTTAGCTTATTGTGTCACCTGTCTGTACAGTGCTCAGTGCACACATGGACAGACACACACCTACGCAATTCAGTTCACACACAGGTACACAAACATACACAACATCTGCTTTTATACACAATGCATTCTCACAAAGACACACACAGTGAGTGCACTGGCATATCATTTAACAACCTACACACAGCCCCCTCACACTTTCACATGCACACATTTAAGCGACTCGTATACGTATACGTAATCTGTGCACACACACACACACACACACACACACACACACACACACACACACATTTATACACCTACATCTTTATAAACACACAGTCCTTTCACGCAGTCATGCATACGTTTGAGCATACACATACTAACACACCCAACACAAACTGCTATTACTGCCAATACATCTCACCCACCAAACACCCCTCTTTTGTTCTCACTTTTTCTATACCCCTATACTCCTAACTCTCCAGACTCATCCCTCTATCCTCCTTTCTTTGTCCTTTCTCTTTGTGTCCTTATTTTCTCCTGTAGCCCTATTCCAGCCCTCTAATCATAATGAAAATGGATGTTTCTGACACACACCTATAGATGTGTGAACACACACACATGTGTGCACACACAAACACACACAAATTCAGGTTGGTTATCTGCGTGGATTGGTTGAGCTAAAGGATGATGTAATCGTTGCCAATACTTTGGTTGCCCCCCCCCTCCTCAGATCAATGATGTCATAATGTGTGTATGTGTGTGTGTGTGTTTGGGGAAGAGAACGCTTACAGAATATCAATGTGTTGGAGTGTCTGAGTGCCCTCTGGTGGAAAGAACATACTACTACATGTTGCAGTACATGCCTCTTTCTCTTTATCTCTCTCTGTTTCTCTATTTTATCTTCCTTATATTTTCTTTCTATATCTGTTAAATGTTTTTATTCTCCTTCTTTCTTTCCTCTTTTTGGCTGTCTCTTATCTCTGTCTCTCTCCCTCTCTCTTCATCTTCTTCTTTCTCTATCTTTCTTTTCCTCTCTCTCTTTTTTTGTCTCTTCCCCTCTGATTGAAAAGATTAAAGAGTAAAATGTACACACCCCATTCCCAGAAAGGTTGGCACGTCTTGTACAATGCAATAAAAAAATATATATCTGCAGTTTGTAAATTCTCTTGAATATTCATTTACTGACATTTTAAATATTTTGACCGGCCAGCTTGACTGTATTTTGTAAATATAACTACATTTTGAATTTGATACCTACATCACACTCAAAATAGTTAGAACAGGGGTAAAACAAGAGTAAAATGTTATTTATTGTTTAATTTTATTTTAATGTAATATTTACACCATGCTATAATTATTCACAATAAGCAGATGAATTGGTGAAATGGGAGGGTTTCATGATTAGACATTAGATAAGAGAATTGTCAGAGACTGCAAAAAATAGGTCTTTCACCATTTACAGTATATAATAATGTTATAGTACATACTAATATTCAGATAATTTAGAGAAAACTCTTGAATGTACGTGAGCTTTGAGCCCTCAGAAGGCATTTAATGAGGAACCCTTAGGCTACTTTGATAGTAACAGCCACATGGGAGTACTATACATAACTGCTGTCACTAAACACAGTCTGTAACTGAATCAAGAAATGCAGTCTTAAACTCTGTTGCACAAAGGACAGTCATACATCAGTTCTATGCAGAAACACTTCTCTGAGCCTAAGCTTATGAGTCTGAAAGATGTTCACTTCAGTTTGTTTTCAGGAAAAATGGACATTAAGCTCTATCTGGCAAAGACAAAATGGACCATTCAGACTGGTATCATTAACAGGGGCGAATATCTGTCATGGTATGTTGGTGCTTCAGTGCCCACGGAATGGGTGACATGCATATATGTAAGGGTTACGTGGACCCGGAGGCATATACTGGGATTTTAGAGAAGCATATGATGCAATCCATGTGACATTTTTTCCTGGTTGGAAATCCTAGGTTATTTTGGCAAGCCAAGCCTTATTTTGCATTTCCTACAACAGTGTGTCTTCATGTTTTGTGCTTTACTATGTTCCAGCAGTCCAAATCTGTCTCTTATTAAAACTGTATAGAGGACAATGCCCACGATGAACTGTTGAGCAGCTGGGGTCTTGTATCAAGCAAAAATTAATAGAAAATTCTGCTTGCACAACTGCAACAACTAGTATCTTCGGTTCTTAAACCACTGAAAAGGAATGGTCTTGTAACACAATGGTAAGCATGCCTTGCAGTAAGGCACCAATTTTAAATTTGTCTGTATTTACAAAATACATTTAAGTCGGTCAGTGAAAATATTGGAAATCTTTTCTTTGTACATTTACATTTACATTTACATTTAATCATTTGGCTGACGCTTTTATCCAAAGCAACTTCCAGGACAGAGGAAACA
>JBBPDA010085510.1:0-12050 GCA_037974385.1 Arnoldichthys spilopterus
AAACATTTAAGTGTGACAAACATGCAAAAGAATAAGAAATCAGGAAGGGGGCACATAGTTTTTCACACCACTGTATAACACCTTTGTTGGTTACGCATTGAACATAATGATATAATAATGTAAAATTATGTAGAAGGTAAAGTACAGTACATTTATAATAACAACAATAATAAATGAAGATGATGATGTGCTCTCTGTATGCTGGTACATTATGCAACATTGTGCATATGTATGCATCTGGGTTAGCAGGCTCAAGCAGAACATGCATAATTATCCTTAAAGAGGCAACATACATTATCAGCTCTGGAAAAGCTGCTGGAAAACTGAGAGCCATACCGTTTTTACTATTTGCTGACAATGTAACTCAGTTATATTTTTTACTGTATCTTCGAAGCATGCTAGTGTGGTGTACACTCTAATACCGTCATATGAAAAAATGGGTGCACACCATTTGAACAAGCAAACATTTCGCCCTCTTTGATATTGTGCCTTTCAATAATTTATTCAACAAAATATCAACAGATGTAATATTATTCTGCGGAGAAAGTATTTATATCTTTGGCCTCAGAAGCTAATTTTGCCACCTAGTAGCAGTAATAACTTCTTGTAGGTATTGTGCATAGTTGCTCATCAGTCTCTGACATTGACTTGCTGAAGTTTTTGACCAGTCTCTCGTGCAAAATTCCCCTTCAGTCACAAGAAGTTTGAGGGTTTACTTGCATGTTCTACCCTTATCAGATTCACACAACATTTCAATGGGGTTCAAAAACACATTTCTTCTTTTTCAACCATTCTTTGGTTGATTTGATAGTGTGCTTAGGATCATTATTCTGTTTAAAGGTCCACCTCTGATTCAACTTCATCCTTTGGACATTTTTTGAAATGATGCAGAATTTAGAGCTGAATCAATGACTGCAAGCTGCCCAGTTCCTGAGGCAGCAAAGTAACATTACCAACACCATGCATCACAGGTGGTATGGGCTCATTCTCCTGAAAAGCTCTTTGGTCTACACCACACATGTGTATTGCTGTGGCCAAATTAATTAGAGTCAAACAACTAGAGTCAAATTAATGACTCTCTCCTATTCTCTCTCCTCTTTCTCTCTTCCTATCTCTTACACTTCCCTTATCACCAACTGCTTTGATCAAAGAGTCCTGTATTAGTGTTTATGTGGAAAGTGGATTATTTTTTGTGTTATGAATTTTTTTTACTTATTCTCATGGATGACAGTAGTTCCAAACACACCTGTCAATCAGCCATAATAGGTTTCTCCCGTATTGAAGCCATCTTTCTTGTAGTATTCCCATATTTTTCCTGGGTTTTAACTTTTCTCAATCACCTCAAGCATGTTAATGATGACACCACACAGCAAACAGGATCTTGAATGTCAAGTTTAACACCTTGAGAAGGTTCTAATCAGTGGCACTTAATCTGAACGTCTGATTCTAATCTGATGGACTTGAAGGTGTGATAATAAATTTTTTCTATGTAAGAAGTTAGTTTTATGCTTATTTAAATGGATGCAAAATGTCAATGTCAAGCTTCCACTCTTTCTTAACAAGACTGGCAAACAATAACTTCTGTGTACATTTGTCACTTTATAAAAACAATAAACCTTAAAAACATCAGCCTACTGATGTTCTAAAAATAAATCTCTGCCAGTTTATAATAACTACCTAAAGTGCAACATTAATCTCTCAAGGATTTTTCTGTTACTGGTATATGTCCATGTTGTCCTGTCTTCTTGTCCATTGAACCTTGTGATCTCCACTTTGTTCTATGTGCTGTATGTTGCACTGTGGTCCATGGAGAAACACTGTCTAATGTCACTATGAATGTGTACACAGCTGCTGAATGCAAAGTAACCTTTAACCTTTGACTTTCATGAGTCAGTAGGAATATTATCACCTTTATCTGTATGCACTGTGTTTAAAATAATACATACCGGTAACAGTGCTGACTATAGTCAGCTGACTAAAGTCAATAACATTGTTCACTGTAATTCACACTGCTAACAATGTTTAATATAATACATAGATGGGAAAGTAATTATTATGCTAATGGTTTCTGCTAACAGTGTTCACTATAATACATACTGATAACAATGCACTTATTAAAATACATACTGATATTTTCCCCATGATATATACAGGGTTAAAAAATCAAACATTTTGGATACATTTGTCTGGTCAATAAGTAATAATCAGCTGTAAATGCTCCGGTCTGACACTGATTATCAAAATAACAGGGTCTTTACAGTTAAAGTGCAAATCATTCAGTTGATCCAAACATCCCTAAACGGCCTTGTGATGGATCGTTGGACTGTCATGAATTCAGTTGTGTCATGCTTTAGGTGCTGGAAACACAGCTGACGGTCCCGTGTGGCAGTTCTGGTGCATTTATTTCTGAAAAGCTGGAATTAATATTACAGTACACTCATATCTGCATGATCATCATCTTCAGTGCAGGGAAAAGTGCACTTACAGCACTGAGTGAGTGTGTGGGGGTGGATGTATATGAGAGGAAGAGAGAGAGAAAAAGAGAGGAAGAGGGAGAGAGAGAGAAAGAAAGAGAGCAACATTAATTATTAAAAAAATATGGAGTAATGTTGCTGCCTACATGGTGACGCAGACCATAGTGCTTTACCAAGTTAATGTTTAGTTAAATGAAAAGTTCCAAATTAAAAATAAAATAAAATTTGTTTTAAATTAAAAGCCAAAACATGTCTGCCTTCAGTATGGGGATCTGGTGATCCTTATAACTTCTAAGAATCTTTGGAAAGTTGTAGAAATCTCAGTCAAGCCCAACTGCCTTCAATTTAAGCAGGTAATCCTTTCTTTTACTCCCAGTTTCTCCGGTACACCCCCCACCCCCTCACCCGCCTACTAAAGGCTAGGATCTGTTAGCTTCTCTTTTTTCTTTGGTCAGTTTGGTTGTCACTCCCATTTATTTTTGATTCAGTTCCCTTTCTTTGTTTAGATGGGTTTCTTTGTGTGTTCAGGGCATTCAAGTTGAACATTAATTCTGCCACTCAGTGGGTATAACCCCCCAGTGCAAAGTCTGTGTAAGGTCTAAATACATTGCAAGTGGGTGTGTTAATGGCATTGCTATGTAAAAGCGAAAGGAAAAAGAATAATGTCTATGTTAAGAGATGCTGAGATTAGGGAGATTAGCTTCAGCTGGTGAGGGCTGATCCCAAAATCAACAAACACAAGAAGTGGCAAAAGACTGACTTTGGTTGTGAAACTGACTATTTGTCATTGTGAACACACTCAAGTGCCACAACAAAATGTGACTTCTGCATTTAACCCATCAAACGTGCACACGTGAAGCAGCAGGCAGCTATCAACAGCACCCAGGGAGCAGTGTAGTGGGACGGTACCTTGAAGAACACTAATAATACTCAGAGACAGAAGTACTGTCCTCTACCCAGGCCTTACGCACTCACCTAACCTGTGCCTTGGCGGCAATATTACTAGTGGAAACACTGACTTTGAAAGCAGCTGGAGTCGGTTGAGACCAGCTGGAGTATTTGGCAAGACAAAGTCAACTCTGAGTCTAAAAAGCAATAGGAAGACTAAGACCATATTAAAACTGTCTTGAGTCTGGACTACAGTCCTGCCTCTGAGGCAGTTCCTTTAAGGGCACAGTGCAGAAGTGAAGGGCAAGATGTGAACTTGCACATCTATGATTATTCAAATCACCTGTGTCCCTTGTCCCTGTAGTGAATTCCTTTCCATTTGGTTGGTCGAGTCCAAACAGCAGTAGAAACCACATGTCAACCTTCCTAAAACGACTGCAGTTTACACACATCAGCAAAAGCATCAACACCACTGACGGGTAAAGTAAATAATGCTGACAACCAAGTTATTTTATTACAATGGCTTCTATCAGATGGATGGGATGTTAGGCAGTAGGTAAACAGTCAGTTCTTGAAGTTGATGCACTGGATGCAGGAATAATAGGCGAGTGTAAGAGTCTGAGCCACTTTAACGTCTTATTGTGATGGCTAGACAAGTCTGATCATCTTCAGAACAGCAGGTCTTGTGCACCTGTGCAGAGGATCATGTGCACCCAAGGCTCACTGATGCATATGGGGGCTTGCCCATCTGGTCCAATTCTACAGAAAAGCTACTGTGGTTTAAAAACCACATAGAAAGGGGTCAGAACACACAGTGCACCAACATGGCTGTTTCTGCAGCATGAAGGGGGTCTATTCAATATTAGGCAGATGGTATTAATGTTATGGCTGACCGGTGTACACTAAAACACAGTGGATCCGGTTCTGCTGTCTGATGTGATTGGCTGCCCTGTACTGAGCCTACAGACTGCCTGCAGTTTCCACATTTAGCATGTACAGGCAGCTAAACTGCTGCCAGGGTGTCACAAGTTGTGACATCACAAATGTGGTGAACTGAATAAGGGCTGTTCGGTGCAGCTTGGACTCCACGTGCTTGGATACATGTACTGAAAATGGAACCGTAAATCAGTGGCACTTAATCTGAAAAGTCTGATTCTAATCTGATGGACTTGAAGGTGGGATAATACATTTTGTCTATGTGAGAAATTAGTTTTATGCTTATTTAAATTGATGCAAAATGTCAATGTCAAGCTTCCACTCTTCCTCAACAAGACTGTACAGTGGTTTCATACCTCAGGCCAGTTGTTGCTATATTACGTTGAGAGAGTGGTTTTCTTTGGCACCCGCCCTTTAATGAACACACATTAAAGCCAGTCGCTCTTTTCCCTTTTTACTGTCACTGTCATCCTCCTTTTCCATCTGCCTTCACATGTTCCCTCCCACTCCATCTGCTTCTATGTGTGTGTGTGTGTGCCAAGGCTAACTGTGTGTCCTCGTACTTGTACATTAATACACAATAACCCTCACAGGGCTTTACAGCAGAGATGAAGTGCATTTTTCTGTCTTTCTCTTTACTCTCTCTCTCTCTCTCTCCCCCAGAATCCAACTGCACATATTTCAGGTTCTACACCACAGGAGAAAATGCAGTCATTTTTAAGAAAACAACCAATAAAAGTAAGCTCCTGCCTCTTCTGCTACTTCTGCCTCTCTTGCTGCTCCTGCCTTTCCTGCTGCTCCTGCTACTCCTGCCTCTCTTGCTGCTCCTGCCTCTCCTGCTGTTCCTGCCTTTCCTGCTGCTCCTGTCTCTCCTGTGCCTCCTGCCTATCCTGTGCCTTCTGCCTCACTTGCTGCTCTTGCCTCTCCTGCTCCTCCTGTCTCTCCTGCTGCCCCTGCCTCTCTTGCTGCTCTTGCCTCTCCTGCTCCTCCTGTCTCTCCTGCTGCCCTTGCCTCTTCTGGTGCTCCTGCCTCTCCTGCTACTCCTGCCTCCCCTGCCTCTCCCTCATTTACAGACCTCACTCCCCCTTTTCTTTCCCTTTTCACTTCATTTCGCTACTTTCTTTCCTCTCATTTCTTCTCTTCTTTCTGCCCTCTTTTCTCATATCCTCTTTTCTCTGTTTCTCTTCTTTCCTGTTCTTCCCTTCTCTTCTCTCATTTTATCCTTATTTTTCTCTCTTCTTCTCACTTCTCCTTTTCTGTACTCTCCTTACTTCTTTTTATTTTCTTCTTTCTTCTCGTTGACTCTTCTCCCCTCTCATTTTCTCTCTTCTTGTCTCCAACCCTGTTTAATTTGATACTTTCTTCTGTCTTCATCTACCCTTTTCTCTTCTTTATTATCTTCACTGCTTTTCTCTGTGATTCTCTCTTCTTCTTGTCCTCTTCACTTCTCCTCTCATCTCTTTTTGTTTCTCTTCTTTTCTTTTCTTTCTCTCTTTTCTGAGAAGCTGTAGTGTGAAAGGCCATTCCCTCTTAGCCTCAGCTCAGTTCATCTCTTAGCTTGGTTGCTGTTAAATCCAATGATTACGGCCATCTGTAAAGAGGAGTATCTTTTTTCTCTCTCTCTTTCTCTCTCTCTCGCTCTCTCTCTCTTGCCCCGATACAGATCTGAGCTTGGCCACAGCGATGCTGGCCATCTTCAGCCTGTTTCTGATGGTGATGGGCTCTGTGTGTATCACCATGTCTCTCAGTAAGGGGGTGCCCTTCCTCCTCAAGCCCGCCGCAGTCTGCTTCCTTGTCTCAGGTCAGCCTCCTTCGCCTTATTCAACATGCACCCAGGCCAAACCAATTGGTCAGGGTTGTAAAGCCATCCCAGAGGAGTGGAGGCTGTTACATGCAGAAAAGCTAGACATGTACAGTAAGTGATGGGAGACCTGTGGGTATGTCAGCATTTTTTTCATACCTTCTGTTTCCTGCTGTTTCCATCTCAGGTATCCTGATTCTGCTGTCCATCATTGTTTTCCACCAATCGGTGCTGTCACTGTTGGCGAGTGACCACATGGTCCCTCTGCATCATGAGCTGTCCTGGTCAGTGGCGTGCGTGGGCTCGGCTGGTGCCATCCTTATCGTGGGTGGCGTCCTCTTCCTGTTGCTGTCTTTGCCCTTCAGTCTCCTGGAGAAATGCACGACACAACACAGAAACAACACCACCTAGTGGCGTGGAGGACATTTTTTACCCCTGTATGACACGGAGCAACTGAATAACTGCTTAAATGTATAATAGACTGATACTCTGTAAAATATATTGTAGTACATATATTTTACTATATATTTATATATAAAATTTGTTTTGACTGACCCGATATTTATCTGCACACACTGAGTAATGAATTTGTAAACCATTCTTAAATTGGGAAAGATGTGAATTAAGTCGTTCAGCGTGGTTTTGGTGTAAAACACTCCATAAACTTGCTGTATTGTGTTGAAACAGTGGTGGTGAATGGACCCAACAGCAAGTTCCTCAAAAAGCTCCACCACAATAAGCTCTTACATTAAATGTTTAAGATGCTGCCTGATGCTTTAGAAATTGTTTTGCCAGAGTTTGGAGAAGCTTTAGGGCCTAAAACTAAATTCATTCAGGGTGGAGGGAAACATGCAGGGTGCTGTGTGGCAAAATAGTCCCCAAAGTGATTTAGTTTAGATTCACTATTTTACCATCAACATTCCATTGAAATACTAGAAGACACATCTTCACTGGAGCTTCACTGGAGAGAAAATAAAATATATGTGTTGGAGACATGATGTCTGGTTCCATTCACTACCACTGTAAAGAATCCCAGTCTGAACCATATCACAACAAACTCTCTTCCAATGACTTTGTTTACATCTCAAAATTTCCAAAGAGCCTAAGTTATTTAATGAGTAGCCTGCTTTTAATGAGTAGCTCAACCAAATATGTTAACAAGTAGGCCAACATTGGCTGTTTCTGACTGCATGTTACACTACAGGTGGCTTGGTATTGATGTTAATTGGGAGTTTGCAAGAAAAGGAGCAATAAGTAGCATTTTATTTCATTTCACTTCCAACAGGCCACACATTTCTGCATTTACTGTAAAATGTACATTGACCTGTTGGCTGTAGAAAAGAAAGGACAGGACAGTGTAACATTCCACATCATTTCAAGTTACGTTCAGTTTTTTTTGAAAATGTTTTATCCAGTTTTAATAAAATATCTACTTATTGTTCCTTTAATTTAGAACATATCTGGACTCATTCCTTATGGACTCCCATTATATAAGATTTATATATATATTTATATATTTATATTTAGGCTTAGGATCAGAAATGTTATGCTATCTTAGCACGCAGGAGGCAGGACAGGTGAGTACTTCATACATTGTTAGTAATTTTAAGAATAAACAGTACTTTAGTTTGGAAGCTGGTTTTATTTGTTAAACTGGACATCATACCTCTTGAAGACTGACCAGTCATTTCAGTTAATTTGACAACATATGCTATAATACTATCACAGGGTCTCCACTGGTAAATTTTTCAATGGCAACCCACCACAGCAGAATCTTTGCCCCCACTAAAAAAAAACAGTCAAGGGCTTTATTTTGAAATGACAGATTCAGGAAATGAAGACATGGAAAATTTGTGTGCCTTCATTCATGCACCCTGCATGCTCAGACCAGTGTGTCTAGAACACTCTGAGTGGAAACAGTTCTCTGAATGACTTTGTTTACATCTCAATGCATAAGGCACTGCTATTCAAAAACAAATTAACCTAAAAAAAAATTCCTAACATCTGACTGCTTTTAGCTGATCCTGTCTTTCAGCATGTGCTTCATTGCATACAGTGGTGCTTGTGTTTGTGAACTCTAAAAATTTTAAGACATCTGCATAGCTAGGGCCAAAAGAGTGATAACCAGGCCTGGTTCTAGTTTTTTCCAGTTAGGGCAGACAATCATACTTTTTTATTCACTAGTATATACATTTCTTTATGTAGCATATAAAAGAAATGCTAGCTAGCTAAGTAGCCTCTCCTAAAATTCACCAGAATCACAAAAAACATAAGTTATGCTCCTGTTGTGGGTAGCTGTGGCATTTTCAGGGCTGTGGTATTGTTAATTTCCTAATAATAGCTTATAATGACAGTGCAGTATTGTGGAAAATATATATATATATTTTTTTATCAAGAATAATTAATTTTCTTTTTTCCAGAGCACAGATGCAGAACTGCTGTTTTCATCAGTGTTGTGGGAGTAACCGAAAATTTAAATTAGTTACTATTACTAGATTCAACTTTGAAAAGTAATTAATCTATTGATTAGTGCATATAAAAAGTAGTAAGTGCTTTATTTCAGGGCATTTGCATTAAATGGTGGGTCAATGGGATGTAAAAAAAAAAAAAAAAATACCTCATATGAATGCATACTTTATACTGATACTGATCAGGGGGCTCAGGATGAATTTAAGGGCCCAATTCTATATTCTTTCATAAAATTCTACTGGCGTCCCTGAATGTAGTGGAAGATCTACTTGAAGTTAATCAAAAAGAGTGTAACTCGCTGTGAGCTCAAAAGTCAAAAATAGTCACTTTCTCCAGCCTAAGTCTTGGCTTTGCTAGGTGCTTGTGTGACTAAGCCAGCAGGGAAAGGCTTTTTTCTTATGACAATAATGGACTGAGCCAAACAACTGAAAAGGCTTGTTGTGAAGCCACTTGGATTGCTTGGCTAATGGAACAACTTTGTTGTTTAGATTTGTTTTAGCTGCAACACATCTAAATGGCTTTTGATGCTACTTGGACGCTAATGGATGCTAATCAGTTGCACCCTCTATTTGGTTGTGTAAGTGCCACAGCTGTGATGCTATATCATGAAGCAAGAGTCACTTGTTTAGCGAGTTAGCAAGCATTTAAGTTTATATTATTATTAAGCTGGTGTGAGATCTGAATTTTTGTTGAGTGGGGCTGGGAGATGGCCATGGTTGGTTGAAACTACTCCTTTATAGCTAGGGAGCAAAAAGGGCACAAAGGGCAAGTGCTTGAGCGCCTAAGACCTCACCCCAACACCCCTGCACAACCCTATATTCTAGTTACTAATAGGGTTCAACTATAGAGCAAAAAGCAACACATTAAGTTCAGCTAAGATGCAAGGCTAGTGCTAAACTCAGAGTTTTTTCCCCCCAAAAAGCTGTGTGTGCAGTGAGAGGGATTTTAATACTGCATAGTATGTAAATGATGTACAAAAGCATGTGATTTTTATTGAACCATGTGTCATGCAGACTGTAATGGCTGTTCTCTGATTTCCATCCTGAATGTTTCGGTTTCTGTTCTCCTGTCACCATGTGGCTTTTGGCTGGAGAATTAAACCGCTTTTTGCAGGGAAGTTCCTTCGCTCCCACTCTCCCGCTTTTCCTTTTCACTCAGGCTAAAATTAGTGCACGGCTCATCCGAGCACATCATGCTGAAGTGTAGGAGAAATATTATCCTAGAATTTTAACTATGGCACCCCCACCCCCCCACCCCCCCCACACACACACACACACACTTACTTTCTATTCTACCTAGAGCTAGCATGTGGTGCTGCAGCTCTTCTTGTGTGCAAAAATGTGTGCATAACGATTGCAGCAGCAGATGCTTTGAGCATTACTATCTAATAACCCAAAGATGCTGTTACTGTGTTTTACTTCAAAACACATAGCTACTTGCTATAACACTAATGAACAGGGCATCCCTCTGTATATAATATACGCATTATATTCAATAAGATTTTCATATGATTTAACCAGAAAGGTTTATACAGTCAAGCAGTCTGTGTGTGTACATGTATTTAACTCTTTGTGAGGACCAAAATGTCAAGGACACATGCTGTTTTCTCCACAAATGCATTTTTTTTAGAACAAAATAAAGAGCAGGGTTAGGGTTGGGTTTAGGTGTAGTATTACTGAACTATAGTGTTACAGACGTCAGTGTAATGTACTCGCAACAATAGCAATACCAACCTCTGTGTGTGTGTGTGTGAGTGAGTATAAACTGAGGTTGCAAATGTGAGGAAATCAGAGCCAGCATGTGGACACTTGAACCAGGGTGCCTGCTGTATATATAGCCCTTTAATAGAGGCAGTTAGACTGCATGGCTCTCTGCACTGATCACAACATTAACACCACAGTCTAATATTGAGTAGGTTTCTGACTGTGTTCTGACTCCTTTCTGTCACAGTCAGCATTCACTTTTTAAACCACAGTAGCTTTTCTGTGGGATCAGACCAGACAGGTTAGCCTTCACTCCCCACATGCATCAGTGAGACTTGGGGACCCAATTCACCAGTTGTCCTTCCATGTATCATTTCTGGTAGGTACTAACAACTCCATACACTCCACAAGACCTACCATTTTGGAGATGCTTTGACTCTGACAGAGAGGCCCTTGTCAAAGTGGCTCAGATCCTTAAACTCACCCATTTTTATTAAATGAAAGGTGGCTAAGGTGGGAGGGGAGGCCCATTAATTGGTATTAATTGGTAAAGCAGTGTGCTTAGACTACAAAAGGCAAAGAATAGAATAGGCATGACTGTGGCTTGCTTAGGGGTGGGAGTGGTTTGTATTACACAGAAGAACGTGTGTCTAAAAGTACACTAGTGTAAAACTAGTACATGGTGATATCAAAAAACACCATTGTAGTGGTAGAGCTAAAGACAATGTCTGATGGAAGAAGGAAAACACAAATGTAGTATTTTAAAAGGTGTGGTGTGCTAGAAACAAGGTAGAAAAGGTCAAAGGTCAGTTCTGATTACATGTATGACGTGGTGTTCAAATGCATACAGCAGAACAGACAGTGTTCCCTTGCTAGCCTTGGTATTAGGCCACAGTATCACCCATCCCTACAGTCATGCTCAGATAGCTGGGTGTGAACTGGAGGCATGAAGGCAGATTAATCTCAGGTGATGTGTTAATATAGACAGTCCTGCTCTAGTCTGTCACATCCTAACATCTCAGCCCTCCTTAGATCTGGCAAAATCCTGTTTCAGACAGCACTACAGTGCTATGAGAAGATTTCGGCTCACGTCCACCCCCCAGCTCCCCTTGGCCACGATTTTCCTGGCTTGGCTTGAGCAAAAGAACAAGCGACATCACACGCAAACTCGGCCTTGATGTTTTATATATAAAATTCGTGCAATACAGTGTTCAGCAGTTTATCACACATTTAGATAAACCATATTTTTTCTTTTAGTCTGGATATATCTGTTCTCCACTACATGTTATTTTGCCCACATGAATGCAGTCTGTGTGCAGTTTTTGCCTTTTCTTGTTTTACAAAAAAAACAAACAAAAAACAAACAAAAAAAAGACAACAAGAACCCCAGTTGCAGTGTGTGTGTGTCGATGGCTCTATAGTGTCCCATGTTGACCCTTCGTGGGCCTTGGGGTCAGCAGAATGTTCCTATGTGTCAGATCTCTTGACGGAGGAGGAAGCAGACGGGTCAAAAGGTCGAATGAGATTAGGTGCAGCACAGTGAAAGATTCGTTTTTTTCCTGTGGAGAGTCACCATGTAAATGCTGGCATGGTCATGTGACACAAGGGGGGAGGAGACTACAAATGACAAAGGGCATGCCCCCAAACACAACCCAATCAGGGCTTAAGGAAGACAGTGTCCTAATATGTATATATATTTATATATTCATACAAATGCCCCTCCCACCATTCCAGCCCCTCCCTTTAAATAAAGGCCCTGCCCTGGCCATGCTTGCTACT